>VYZV01038702.1:139749-156234 GCA_013401275.1 Pandion haliaetus | reverse complement strand
ACATTAGGCACATCTATGCCTAAAGAAAAAAGGATGAATAACAATCAAGGTACATGAGCCACTCCAAAGGTCTATAAAGTTTTGGGGGAAACAGAAACCCAGCCCAAATATACCTTTCAGATAGGGTACTTGGCCAAATCTAAAGCTAGCATCAGCTGACAGAGCACCAGAAAGTCATCCAGCTTCTGGGCAGAAAGCATGCCAGCTCCAGCAGGAAAAAGTTCCCAAGGCTGATCATGGCCAATATTCACACTTCCACATCCTACTACAAACTCTGGCTTTTATCACTGACAGACCACAGCTGTTGTAGGGAGCATTCTCCAACATGTGTAGGAGAAGGTGACATTTCTGCCATGTATGAAGGTGACAGCACCAAAGTTAAGCCTTGCATTTGTAAATAGCTTCTGTTTCATCCCTTTTCTTCTTCTTTGTCTCCAACTGATCTGTCAGAGGGCAATGTAGCACATTTCTGGCAGCAGAACAAGGAAGAGGAGTAAATACTGTTTGCTTCTGCTTAGTCTTCAGATGCCGTGATGAGATTAGATTGTCAGATTCATTAAAAAAAAAAAAAATCAAACATTTCTCAGATATAAAACTCTGAATCCACCCCATTCTGCAAAAGGCTTGAAACAATAGATCCCACAGTCCCAACAGTACTTGGCTTCTCAGCTCAACCTAATTCTGAAGCCAAATGCCACCTTCAAAGGGAACCGACTATGGCACAGCATGGGGCAGGGTCAGGCCTGATGCAGAGAAAGGTCCAGCATTCAACTTTTCGTCCATTTATTTTTAAGTGCTTCTTCCCATGAAGAGCATGGGGAGAGGCTCGTAGAGGATGATTAGCTCCTGAAACATCATTAGAACAAGCAGAGGGGGAAACGATCACACTGGGCCACTTCCACGGACCCTCTAGCAATAAGGATATCCCTTAGGAAGCATCTCTTACTGACTGCCCTACAAGGCTCGTGACATTGACTGCTCTGTGCTGAGAGGAATCAGAGAGGCAGTGAGAGCAGATAATACAATTGCACTGGTTAACCTCAGCTCCAGATGTGCAGTAACCTATTGCAAAAATGAAATGGCAGTCACCCAGGAGGTCTAAGAGAACTCAAGGATCAGGTAGTTGAGTTACTAATGGCAATACATAAGCATATTAACCACTTAAAATGTTCTCCAATCTAAAGAATGGGTGTAATGTCAATCATTAAGAAAAGGTCCCAGGGATACCTTGGGAGTCGCAGGCCTGTAATTGTGATGGCAACACCAGGCAAATTAGCAGAAACTGCAATAAAGGATGCAGCTACAGAGCATGGAAAAATGCCAGAGTTGTCAGGAACTGCAGAGGGAAACCCTGCCTTACAGATCCTTGCAGAAAAGGGGGATCTAGTTGATATAGTCTATTTGTACTTCCACAAGGCTTTTGACAAACACCTTCATAGAAGGCTTTTAAGGAGGCCAAAAAGCCGTGGGAGAAACAGGACAATTCTGACCTGGACAAAAAACTAGCTAGGACACAGACTTCAAAGTGAAGAGGCTGGAAAAAAGAGCTGATTTAGAAGAATTTGGTACAAGTGTACAAAATAAGGGGCAGCATGGACCTGATGGATGGGAATCAACTTTTTCACCATTTCTTTCATTCCAAGAACTAAGGGGCATCAAATGAAGCCAGGTTAGTTTTTAACACAACAGATAACAGACCTGTGTAATTCCTTCTTAAAGTATATTGTGGGTGCAAGAGTGGACACTGATTCAAGGAAAGATTGGATGATTACCTGGAAGAGAGATGATTTAGGGCTGCTAAATGAACAAGCAACAAGAGACCTGGGAAATTCCCAGAGCTGTATGAAGTTGGAGGCTGAGAGAATATTAGGGAAAGGTATCCCATAAGTTTGCCCGCTCTTCCTCTTGTTTAGGTGTCCATTTATGACCACTCCTGAAGACAGAATAGAGGATCCTTGTTGGAACATTGTCACCAGTTTTAGGTATGTGAGACCCTACAATTGCCAATCCTGACTTAAAGAAAATTAACTTTCTACAGTAGCTGAGGACCTTCTATTATGTTAATTGGAATACTTATTTACGTTGATCTCCTAAGTTTTCTCCCTGACATACTGCCTTGTATAGAAGTTATAGCACTGAAATATGCTGGTACTGATAATTCTAGAAATGGGAGAAACTTTCCAGTAGCTAGCTCTTGAGTCATAGATCCTTACTGCCTCCAGATTCACGTAAGGACAGTGGTTCATTACTAAGAGATGAAATCATTGCTTGCCAAGTACATGTCTAATTTTATGCATTTGAATTGTTTCATGCATACCAAAATGACAACTCATGCTTAAACTTGGACACTTACTTGAGAATATTCCTCGGTTAGGGGCTTCCACTGGTAAGGGATGGCTTCCCCTGTTTTGAAGAAATGCATCAAAGTATTTTGTTTTTCTTTCTCCTTTGTTAAGCTAATCTACTTCTGAGCACTTATAAATGAAAGACCACATCTGGTCTCTTGGTGCATGGACTAAACAAGAGAAAAAAGATGTTTCTCTGATCATTCACTTCAAGTTTGCTTGCAGAAGAAGGAAGCAAGACCACCTGAACCAAGACATGGAACAACTACAGCCCTACCTTAAGCAATATTACTAGCAAATTATCACGAGTGTAGAAATCATCAGAGCAAAATCCAGCTATGAAACACATCATTATGTGTGCCCCCTGCCCTAGGTTCTCTCACAGAAACACAGTGCCATAGAACACAGCATGCTCTTTTGAGGGTTTCTTTTTTCAGACTAGTAGAGGAATTAATTTGCTAATTGTCTTCACTTTGGAGGGTTTAACAAAATTTATCTGTTCAGTGAAATATCAAGATAAAATGAAAAAAAAAAAAAAAAGCTTTTTTTTCAGCAGAACTAGTTTGTCTTAAAAGCTATATGCGGTCATGAAAAGGAGAGATGTTTTTCGGAACTGCAGAGTTCCCTGAAAGAAAAAGGCTTAGCAAGTAAAATGTTCAGAGGCAAGTATCTCGATTTGGAACTGCTGATGTACTTTAACTTTATGCTTTTTATCCTTTGATAATCGTTCAGTGAATTTTAGTGGTTCTGCAAAATAATGCACTGATAGCAGTCTGTATAGAAACAGTATATGAACTACTACATTTCCCTATAGAGTTCTGCAATTGCCTCCGAGTCCTGCTATGTACCTAATGTCCATGCCATTTGCGAAGCCTAAACAGGGACCAACTACTGTGCTAGACTATGGATTTTTTGTTCATTAATATTTACCCTGGGTTTTTTGGTTTTTTTTTAGCCTAATTTTTACTTAGTCCACTGAGTCTATGAGACATTTTGTCAATAAATGATGATGGTATTTTGCATATGTAGCACTCCTTGCCCTTGTGTGTCTAACAACTTTATTAGCAGAACACTATCTGGCCACAGCCTCTGGGAAACTCTGTAAAAACAAGTTTGCATATAAAATCCTACCCTTTCTTAGGATGCTTCAACTTCTAGAAGAGTCCCTTGACTTGGATACATCAAGCTTTTACTAACAAGGTGGTTTCATTCCCTGAAATCAAGGTGCTCAAAACTTGCCATTGGGAATGAGAAATTCCAGTTGAGTGCAGCTGTGCATCCTCCTAAAGACACTGCATTAAATCAGTTTGCATAAGATTACACTTATTTTTGCTAGGACTGTAATGCCCACTTCCACAAGCTAGCATTAAAGCTGGAACTTACATTAAAACATGCCAGATACTGCAAGCAGTATCACTGCTGATGGGAGATATCAGCAAAAAAGCTGGTGCAGACCACACAGTACATTGGTTGGTGAGCATCTGTCTTGTTGGTTTTATGATCTTGTAAGGAGACAAGACTTCAAGAGACTTTTGAAGGGAGGGGAGATGATGTCTTCCCTGAGGAAGATCTGGGTATGCTCCAGGAGAGAAGGCTACGACCATGCAGGGTATGGCGGCGGCAGCAGAGAAGCAGCACAGCCCAGGGCTGGAGGCCTCCAACACAGGCAGGGGCTGCAGCAGGAGATGGGAAGCAACCAGTCCAGCTCCAGAGGGGACAGAAAGACTCCCAGGAAACAGAAGAGGCCGGATAGAATTTGCTGCCATTTATAAAGTAACAGAAACCAAGCCTAGAAATACAGATCAATTTGTAAGGGCATATGCTGTAGAAGAACTACGTATAAAACTTTATACATTTTTTTTCTGTCCACCGTATTTACTTTGATGTTTCTCTATTAAAAAAAAAAAAAACCAAACCCGTAGATTAATTTCTAACAAAATCTTCCTTTTCCTTCTTTAATTTTTTTAATTTCCATTTCACTACTACAGATGCTCAAAGCCCTGGCCAGCTGGGGTTCCACCGCCCAGAGGCTGCAGGATCTCTGTGTCAGGGGTAATACACTGATGCATGCGCAGCCTCTGGCTTTGTCACCTCTCCGTCACCTGCTTAGGGAAAGCCTGGAGATAAGCAGCACAAAAAGGATCAGAGCTCTATGTTGCCAGCTCCATTCTGGGGCATTTTACTCCTGAGCTTTGCATACTCAACATTTTGCTCCTATGTGGTTGTCCCTCCAGAGCTGCCTTAGACATCTCTCAGCTTATAGAGTTGGTCTGAACATGAATCAAAACACAGTTTCTGCATGTTGGAGGCAGGGCTTGATGGAGAATCACATAATGAGGGAACGTGATAAAAAAAATGACTGCATTTGATAGAGAGGCAGAAACAAAAGCAAGGATGGTGGCAAAGAGTTAATGTTCTGACACCTCAAAATAAATACATCACCAGGGTTAGCAGTTTCTAATGAATTCGGTGATTCTATTTAGCAGTGGAAATGCTGTTTGCTGCTTGGCATTTTGGTGCTTACATAATTTATAGTCTATTATTTGATAATGTATTGAAGCAGGTTGTTGTCTTTGGCACCATCAAAGCTGTCTGCTAATTCACTGCTTGACCTTCTCTGTATGCATGTAAAATGGAAAAGAAGTGGTGCAGGGCATGCTGCGGCAGTTCCAGAAATGGTTTAGTGTTCAGACAGCTTGATTTGGGTCAACCTCACCACCAAACTATAGTTTTATTTACCTATGTTTGGAAAAAAGTAACAAACAGGTATTTTAAAACAATGACACATTTCTGTTCCGTTTGGCTTCTCAGCCAAGTGTCATTTTATAACCTAGGTAATGAAAATGTCCTGGCATTAGGGTGTAACATCATGCTTCTACCCCGTGTCTACACCCTATCAAAGGTGTCCTGTCCTGGGTATTCAAAGGTGTTCATCCCTGAGAACAAGAGCATATATGGGAGGAAGGACTCTGCTTGTATATAGGAACATTTACAGAAGTATTTCAGCTTCTGGATGCTGAACACAGTTTGCATCCAGTTTTCAGAGAAGTTAAAAATGTTAGATGAAAGGGATTTGCAAATGATCCAGCAGTCACCAAAGCACCGTGAAAAACACACAGGAACATCAATTCTGGAGAACACTGCTTCATGCATTCCCTGTAATAAGGAGAACAGAAAGTATTGCTGGAATGTGACAAATGGAAGAAAGCTGTGGGGCTGCCCGTTGATGGGTCTTCCGCCGTAGTGACAAGCTTCTCAGCATACCCTGCAGTAAGCAGCTGGGGGGCACTTTGTGGGTGCCACCAAGTTACGGTTCTTCAAAAAAGAAGAATTGACTTTTAAGGACCAGCAGATTCCCACTGACTTCAGTTTGGACAGCAAGACTAGGGACTCTATCTGCAGATATAGCAAAAAAGTTATTAATTAATGCCTACATTACTCTGCTGGAGCAGGCTTACAGAAGGGGGCATACAAAAGTTTGCATGAGGTGACAGAGCTGTCACCCATCTGTCCTAGGCTTCACGCTACAGTCCACACTACACCCGCTGCTGTTCAAGTACCCCAAATTGAAAGCACATTCCAATATTTCTTTTCCTTTTTCATTTCAATTTTGTGTCTAATCTGGTAGAAAAATAAGTAGAGCAATGTACTGAGAGGCAAGGAAAATTTAAATAACTTGTTAGTGCCAAAGTCATTGAAAGGGTTATTTAATCAGAGATGCCTGTTAGGGGCATAAGATGGAGAAGGCTACGTTGTGGCAGAGTTTTCTTGATGCTCTTTTCCCCAAGCCTGACTTTTCTTTTCCTTCATGAGTCACTTTTATGTTTCAGAGAAACAGTTGTGAGCTGCAAATACGTGTTAACTGGAATTGATCAAGGACAAAATGAATAATTTACTTTCTGAAGAAGAGATCATCTATATTGCGACAGACTTTTTAGCAAAGAATTTTTTTCCCTGATGTTACAGCCATCCTGTTTCAGCTGAATTTACATGTAGCAAGAGTGCTGCTTTGTTTCTAAACTGGCAGGTCCCAGTAGAATTCCCCACCTTTTTTTTTGTTTCAACGCTTCTGATCTTAAAGAGCATGAATTATTCACAAAGAATTCTATATGTCTTCAAAACATTTCTTTTAAATAAGACTGCATATTTAATTTTTCTCCCTGTTGATTATCCACAACGAGGAATAATGATTTGAATTGTTGAAAATGATGAATCCCAAGCAGCTCTCTACATATGGCCACCCCCACCCCCATTTTTTTGTCAGACCTGTTTCCAGGTCTGACAGTTTGTGCTACTTTGTCACAACAACTTATATTTTTGTAGATTGCTATTTTACATCTATTTCTGTGATAGCAGTATCAAAAGTTTTTTAATAGTCAAAACCAAAAAAACCAAGAGTAAAAGGTTGAATAAGGCATGAGAATTCTCCAGGCAATCAAAAAAAAGTTGCATATAACTGAACGCAGGCAACTTAACTGAACACAATATATATATAAGTATAGTTAGAAAGTCCACATGAACTCTGCCATTTTTTGTTGACTCTCCTTAAAGTTCTCATTTTAAGATATACATAAACTCTACAACTGAATTAAAAAAAAAATGCACTTGCAGTATAACCAAATTCACCATTTAGTTAAAAAAAATAAAGGTTGGAATTCTTAAATATTTGGTCTCTTTTAACAGTGCTCACACCATCATACTGTGGTTTTGTTTCTCCCTTTCCCTCCTGTTTTGCTTAGGTTTCTGAGTAAGATGCAGAATAATAAATCTGTCACAGACCTTCTGCATAACTCCCATGCCACATGCATCTTAACTTCCATGCCTTAAAATGGGGAGTAAAGTACTTATTTACAGGATTAGTACAAAAGCGATTTTTGTTCGCATGAGTGCTCTGAGATCAGTGAATATTGCATTGCATACATAACATACTATAGTTGTGCATTAACCACTTCCTTGAAACTTGTGGCTTACAAGTTCAATAAGTCAAAGTTCTTTGAACATTTTTGGGCTTGTAGATCTAACAAGCTTTGTTACATTCTCCGGTATATCAAAAGTGCGTTTTAAAAATACTGTTTTAGACTTTCAGCATTCACCTGTGAAGCTGAGGAGGGCAATACTGATTTGCACAAAAGAAACAAGGTCAAACAAGCAGTCATAATTTTTTGCACAACCTGTGTGTGCAGCAAAATTTCTCCGTGGGGCAAGCTCAGTCCCAAGTTCCGTCAAACTCCAACCCCATCCGAAAAACATGGTCCCTCCTCACTCTGGGCTGACCTTTTTTTCAGTCTGGGCACATTTTATGCAAAGCCGGAGGGGCCAGTATTGAGACTTTGCTACTCTAGCAGCCGAAGAATACCACCGCCTAATCCAAACCAGTTACAATAGGTAAGGCAGATAACGATGCCTAGGAATCACCTTACAGAGGAACCTAGTAAGCGGTGGGTATACATGTCTTGGACTAGCTCGCTGAAGTTCTGCAGCAGCTCTAGGGACTGAACTCAGGCTTCCTACATCCCAGTCCAGCATCCAGACACCCTCTCACCAAACAGATTTTAAAATCCTATTCCTGCTTAAAAGGTGGGGTTTTTTTTCAGTGGGTGGGAAAAGAAAGGGGAAATTTTCCCAGAACAAAAAAATTATACACGACAGTCATACAACTCTAGGAGCACACTTGCACTGATGGGATATTCATCGGGATGACTGCCTGTCTGGCATAGACTCCGACTGTTGTCTGGGTGAAAAGCCTTTCCTAGAAAGAGTAAGCATGCTGTTTGCAAAAGTACTAAATACTTATGGAAAATAGAGCTTAAACTACTGTCTCTGCCCTAGAGATATTCTCCCTGTTAAGACCTGAAGCACATAAATGCAAAAAGGAGGAAGAATTTGAGGGAAGAACCATGGCATCAACCTATCATAGGTGGAGTCTATGCTGCATTTGCAGCACCTCTGAAGTAAGCTGCTAAATAGAGAACAACTTAGATTTACCAGCATGAAACCCTCTTGTTTTATGAGCCAACATGTGGTATGTGAAATGTGGCGGAGGCAGTCTAGTGAGATACACAGCAAGGCAGAGAAGGTGATTAGCATAGAGTGACTCAGACCATTGGCCATACTCAATTTCTAACAAAGAATCTGGCACAAACATAGGTTTGGGGAAAACAAAGTCTGTATACAGAACTAGTGATGGCTGCTGAAAGAGAGAGAACTGAAAGGGGCGGGGGGGAGATCTAGCCATCACATTGGGAAGAAAAAAGGGAAAAGTAACCTAAACTCCATTGCCAAGAACAGTAACTGAAACACCAGACATCAGATAGAAGTGTTGAATAAGAATTTTGATCCCAAACAAATTAACCCAGAAGAGACCTACCATGTACTTACATGAAAATAAGTAGCAAGAATTTTAAACTTTAGAAATGAAAACTTTCTCATTTACCTGTAGTTTTGGAGATGACTCCCTAGCAACCTAGGATCCTAGCTACAGGAGGGTTTGCTGAGAGAGCAATGCTTTCCCTCCAGAGAGGTGCCTCCAAATACTGCCACCCAACTTGGGCCACCCAAGTCATTAAAGAAAACAGCAAACCCACAGTTTGGGGAAAAAAATCCAACACAAAACCCAATCCCCACACAAAGAAATAGGTTTAAGCTAAAAACAACTGTGAAGAATGAGAGAGGGAGAGGTGCAAGGAAGATGTGAAATAGAGCCATCTGTAATCCCCAATGCTGCAGCTATTTCTGGAAGAGAGGAGTGAGCAGTGCATATACAAACCAAGGATGTAGAGGGCTTTAGTTCAGAGGATGATGTCTGCAGTGCAATTTCAGTAAAAGCAAGGACTCTTGAAGCGTATGCACAGCCAAAGTCAGTCACCTATCATTCAGCTGCCGTATTTGCAGCTATACTATTAAATGAATGACTGTTTTGCTTCCAGCTGGATTGTGGTGCCAGATGCAGTATCATTAAAACAACAATGATAAGCAGCAATCTTAGATTGGGCAAGTGTGACCAACTGCAGGTGATGGAAAATAAGTCTTCTGAGGCCAGCTGGCAGGAGCAGGCTGTGGCGAAAAGCTGCACAAAATAAAACGTGAACTTGTTTAGCGTTTACATTAGCTTACAGAAGTATTGTATAAAGCAAGCAGCGTGCTACAGAGGTGTCAATGACTGGGAGGCACTGTGCACAGAGCTCAGGTCTGGTCCAAATAGCTGCTCAAAGCAATGGCAAAAGGTAAACTACAACGGGACTGGTCTACGTGAGGCAGCTATGGACTCTGGGCAGTGGTGGAGGCTTTAGGACTCTAGTTTCCCTTGCCTGAACATTTAAGTGAATGTCACCAGTGGCAAGAAAACATGGGGGAGCTGTAGCTTGGATATTGGAATAACTACAAAAGGATGTGAATTCAGAGGACCAACAAGACACTGCTGAAAGACCAGGCAGTATCGCTACCCACTTACTGTCTAGAAGTACCTACTGCCATCACAGGCTTAAGAGATACTGGGATGTGGTGGTGTGGCACAAAAGGCTATGTCCATAGTGCAGCCTAAGAATTAGTAATCTTCATGTCAGCAGTTAGGAAAAGGCAGGGAACAATTCACCCCAAATTTACAAAGATTTCTATGGGGAAAAAAGCTGTAGCATGGTAAAGAGATTACAGCTATTTGCTGCAGAAGAGTTTCCTGGAGGCACCAGGAAAGGCATCAGAGCCATTCCTAGGCTGACTTACTACACTTGCGGCACTTTACAAACAGATTTCTTCACAAACAACCTGTTTAGTTTTACAAGCCTACAGACCATTTGACACCTAAATAGTGTGGGAGTGCTCACTGCTGATACTGCACATCCATCTTGCATGAGGGCGGCATCATTTTGCACTGTATCTTTCACTGGTACTAAATCCCTTTTATAATGGAAGAGGACATAACCTTGGTAAGATTCCTGAGATTTAAAAGTTTTATTGTTATCTTTATTGACAATTCACAATAAAGTGTCTTCTAGCATTCATTGGCTTTTTGACCGCCTCACTTTTACATTATAATTGTAGAAATTTTTGGTTCTTTTTCATTTTTATATAGTTATTTTCAGATTTATTTCTTAGCTGATTAATAACCACAGAGATTGCATGCATTAGAAACAAATAAACCTCAGGTCTTTCACAGAATGACTAATAATAAGGGAACCATTAACTAAATCACAAATGCATGTGGGTCCTAGTATGGAGGCATAGAAGGATGGTGCAAGTATGTCACTGATTTACTTGGGTTAAAGAGGCTGCAAAACTTTAAAATAATGATAAAGACAGTATGTGTAACCATAATCTAGTAAGTACGAGCATAAATAATGATACCAGTTTGCTACAGCATCTTTGTAATTTCTAAAGTATTCAGTATTCAGCCCATTCTGGTGTCACTACTGGGATAGTTCATAAACTTGCAGGTGTCAAGATAGCCAGATAAATACCTTCAATCAGACTACTCATGAGTTTTTTTGTGAAAAAGTGTGTTTGAATTAAAATCCTTTTTTACTTTGGCTTTACATCACATTTTATGTTTGCACACTACAGATTTGGTTTAACAAGTGTACCAAATCGCAGACTCCTGTACTTAATCATTACATCATCTCAATGAAGCAATGCTGGGTGGGTATCATACCATCTCTTTTGTGTGACAGGAGAGATTTCAGAGAAATGTGAAGCTGAGAGTCTTGTAGAAATCTGCTTTTAACTCTGCACTGACTTTGAACTCCTCCTCATGGTGTAACATGCAGTTCTCATTACCATGCAGTAACTTGTTTCTGGTAGTTACAACAGAAACATCTTTAAAATTCAGTTCCCAAGAGCTATCCTTCCTAGCTGAACATAGCAACCCCCAATAACTGATCATTAGCACAATGCAAAATTCAAATATGTATGAAACAACAATGTGAAACAAATATATGTGAAAACAAATTATATTCTATTACCTGTTGAGGTGTTCTGCATGGAAGCGTATGGACTTCTCCTGAGTCACGAGTACTAAGGATGTCATTGACAAATCCATTTACTCTCGTGCTGTTCCTTGGAGCTGAATATCTCGTTAACAATTAGAGGAAAGCAGGGAAAGAATAATCCATGTTATCCATTAAAACAAAAAAAATCAAACTCTTTTGACTTTCCTCAACCATTATGCTTCTTTCCTGCCATGAATTCATTTAACTGGTTGTATGAAAATTTCTCTTATTACAAAAATAGGAACAGGGTCGGCTAGAGCAAAGGGGTTACAATCAACTTTCCTTTGCGCTAATGCAATTCCTGATTATTAAAAAAAAAAGTGCTAAAGGCTTTTGTCATCAAACCAACCTGCTGGATATCTGGGCCGCATCTGTATTGCGTTTCCCAACCCACAACCACAGCATGTCAGAGTCTGGACATGACTAGTTTTCCTAATCAAGCCTGCTTGTCCTTCAGTGTGTTTGCAAATATTTGCCAGGTACCTTGGAAAAAAATATATTAGAAGAGGACTTGTGGTTGATCTGTGAGCTTTTTGCTTTGACTCGTTGCTACTCCTTGCTGTTGGAGTGGTATGACAGGATGGCCATGAGGAAAAACAAAACATAACCTGAATGAATTGAGACAGATAATGTGGCTCCCTGTATAAATAAACATTTGGCATGAGAGCCCCCGTATTTTGTAAGATTTGTAAATATTTCAACTGGACAAGGCTGTGCAAGGAATGACATAATAACACAAATATTGTAATTCATGCTGATTATTTGGGAAAAAACCCACCGAAAAACTCAGATGTCAGAAAAAGGAGAAAACAAGTATTTTTGTTTTCTGGTTAATGCAAAGACAGAGAATACACTGATGCATTTCTTTATATTGACAGAACCTTCTACCGCTCACAACCTTTTTCAGACAAAAGAAATCAGATCCCTTCCCAGGGACAACAAAATAGTTGTCGGTCTCTTTCCACAATTTAATATCAGTGAAATGCTGTCTCTAACTGCAAGTTGTAAGAAGAGCCTCATGGCCTCCTGGACTCCTTTGCCCTTCAGGACTGGCTCCCAAGGACTGCCTCTGTCAACCAGGCTCCGACACAGGCCAAAGTCTGCCCTCCAGAAGTCCAGGGCAGCAGTTCTACTAACCCACCTCCTTACTTCTCCGAGAATCGAAAACTCATATCATTTTGTGATTGCTATGCCCAAGATGGCCTCCAACCATCACATCACCCACAAGTCCTTCTCTATTCACAAACAATAGGTCCAGAGGGGCTAGTCAGAGTGTAATAATAACCTAGTAATAATTAGGTTACTAATAATAATCAGAGTGTAATAATAAATAACCTAGTCAGAGTGTAAGCATTGCTTCTGTCTTTGTGACAAGATGTTATTTAGCAGTGTGCCAATGACTGCCTGCTGTGTCACGAGTCACTCCGCACACTGCTGTGCTGATGGTGGCAGTGGCCCGTGAGGAGATAAAATGTGACCAAAACCCTAATTCTAGCTAAATTTCAGATCCCGCCCACTGCCCCCCCCCTTTTCTTTTTTTTAAATCCTCTGTCCATCTGCTGATGGTGCTTGCATTTTTTTTTCCTTTCCCCCACCCTGTTTTAGAGCACGCCTTCAAATTGTACTTGCCATAATGAGCCAAATCTGCCTGGTCTTCTCTGAGCCACATGCAGCAATACTGAATGATGCATTACAGGTATCGCCAGGGATTGTTACAGCTTTCAAGCTGGATGACAGGACCTGTGCGGTCTCAGTCTTCCATTTTTCATTTCCTGCAGCCATAAGCAAAACCAGAAGGACTTCGGGAAGCAGACTTTGGGGTTGACTTCCAATATTTGTGCTATTAACAAAGTAGGACACCTTCAAAAATTCTACAGCAGCTTTGAAAAGAAACAGGTTGCTATAGAAATGCTTATAAAGATGGCAAAGATGTGCTGCAGAGCCATTTTTACCAAGAAATAAATATTGATTGGGATGGAGTTTTTGTACTTAACTATTTCATTGCACGGATTTTATAGATGACATTTTAAAAAGGTTAATATATTCATCCTTTCCTGAGTCAGGGAGGACCACAGACTATCATGTAATGGGGTCCTCTCATATATACTGAATGAAAGTAATTTTGACAGACAACTTTAAAACTATTTAAAATGTTAACACCTATGTAAAAATACACATTTTAGATCAATATGTTGTGTCATATTCTTGTTAATTTTAAGGTGATGATAACAGGATTATTGAAGTGTGATCTCTAGAAGTTTTAAAACGAAGAGTAGGAAAGCAAATTTCCTAGCAACTTGCCTCTTTGCCTCATTCAAGCAATCCTTTTAAGTAGGTGTTCGCAGACGCACACAGTACACAGAGATGAATGTTTTCCAAAGGTACAGTACCTAAGTACTACTGTAGTACGATC
Organism: Pandion haliaetus; assembly: GCA_013401275.1. Lineage (NCBI taxonomy): Eukaryota > Metazoa > Chordata > Aves > Accipitriformes > Pandionidae > Pandion > Pandion haliaetus. Next base: position 142,495 of record VYZV01038702.1, on the reverse strand, counting down.
TCATAATTTAGCTATTGAAAGTACAAAAAGTGATTGCTTCACTTTTTAAAAAAACATTACACAACCTCTCAGACAGAGTTAGGACCCTATAAAGAATTATCAGCTGAATGTTATCTTTAAAGTTTATCTACCATGCATCACCCATTTTCTTATTATTCTTTGCAGTTTTAGCAAGGTGTGGAACAGCATATCCTGAAAAATGCTCTATAGATTCTCTTGTTCCCCACAGGCAGACTGTCTATTAAATAGTCTGTGTCTCTACCAACTGAAATACCATACTATGTAGCCTAGACAAACTTAGAGATGGCCAGACTGACTCAGATTAAAATTAAATTCCGTTTTAACTGCACCGGAGCCGAGGAAACCAAATGACATTTCTCAGTCTCTGGTGAGGATTCTGAAGCACTATGCTCACCTCAATACTTGCAGAATTGACTTGAAAATGAACTACCTTGCCAGAGGCCATTGGCATTGCATTTCAGGTAAGACTAGGATGAGGGAACTCCTGAGCCTGCTCTCCCACAGGTTTTGGTCCAAGTTTTAGAAAATGGAAGAGAGGGCTGGTGCAGAGCCTGTTCCCATCCTCTCCTTTCAAGAGCAGGAGCAACAGCAGCATGACATGGGGAGGGAGCACCAACTGATGCACGATGCTCAAGTACCCCATTGCAGGCAGGGAAGGAAGCTCAGTCTCCAGGCCATGTTCCCAGCCCCGTTCTGACCCTTTGAAGCTGACTTGATAAACCGAGATGAAGTATGAACCAGGCAAAATAGGGCCTAAAGATGCAAATTTCTAGGTGAGAGCATGCCTGGTGATAAAAGGCACACATTCTGCTTTGCAAGGCAAGGCACCAATGTGTCAAGAAGTTCCTGGAAAACACCATGAGGTTGAACGTACAGACACATGCAGAATTTGGAGAGGGCGATATAGTCAGCTAAATGTATCAGTGTTATAGGAAAGAAACCTGTTCTCACTGATAACACAAATAATCCCTTATGTTTAATCCAAACTCCGAGAACACTCAACTTTTTCACAAAAGATCTGTGAATTCTACCTTTTACAAACTTTAACTGCTTGTACAGATCTCACAGGCAGATTATTCGAAATGGGACAGTAGTTTGCTTTACTGCATGTTTTCTGAGAAATTGCTGAGGTTTTCCAGAACCAAATTGAAGATGGTTATCTCAGATGATCTCTTAATAACCCTCACATAGCAAATATCCCACAATGTTCTGAAAGTCATCATTTCAGAAGTTATGCTCCAGATATTACTTTTGGAATAAGTATCAACAACTTATGCCTCCTGCAAAGTCAGTGCAGGGTCTCCATCATAGTTCACTTTCATCAAAAAAAGGAGCATTTCTTGACACATTCTGGTGTCTGCTACATAACTCATATTGACTACTTGCATTTTCTATATTCTAATCTAAATATGACATAAAAAATAATTTATAGTCAAGCATTTCATTTCTACCATCCCTTAGTGACATTCAGCTTTTCTAGTTCTAACTGCCCATATGTCCAGTGAGACCAATCATTCTCTAGTGACAGATCCATTTTTAGAAAGAAATGAGAAAAATCTTTCACATGCCAAGTGATACCAGCCACATCGAAAAAGTTTCATCTCCACGATGATCTTTCTGTCTTCGGCAGGCAAATGCTCAAGGAAACAGATCCCATGTTAAATTGCTGCCTTGGACTGAGCTCAGTCCAGAAGCAAATAAAAATTGAATCTTACTTTTGGAGGAGGCTTGGTGTACTGCACAGGAGCTGACACTGGAAATCCCTACAACCCTATGTGCCCAGCTGGGTGACCTCTCCAGATTAGTGGTACAGAAAAGCACACTGGCCATGATTTTCAAACTTCTATCAGTGAAAGAAAGATTAGCAATGCAACAGTTGACATATATCTTTAGAACTTCCTATTTTGTTTGACATAGCCATTAAAAGCAAGGCCCTGTATGTTGAAGTAACTTAAGCTGTACCACTGAGCATCAGTCAATGTAGATGTGATATGTGTTTCCTGCTTCCTCAGCCAGAGCTCTTCCTTTTAACCTCTGGGACGATACTGGGAAAAAAACACCACCACAGGTGCTTCTTCTTCTCTTTGCACATATGTGGAAAAGACCTAGTCCTGCTGTTAGCAAACTTCCTACAATGCAAGTGTGACACAAACAAATCAAGTCCAGCCAAGTAGAGACTCAAGGCACATGAATTGTAAAAGGGCTCAGTACAGAAGATCCACAACCATCTGGTTTTCAGCTCTGTGTTCTTAATACCCACTGTCGTGGTTTCAGGTTCAGCTCAGCCGGTAACAAAGCACCACAAAGCCACTCACTCGCTCCCCACCCCCACGCCTGGACACGTTGGGATGAGGAGAAAATCCAAAGGCAGGCTCGTGGGTCGAGACAAGGATTGGGAGGGATCACTCCCCACTTATGGTCACGGGCAAAAGACAGGCTCAACTTGGGAAAAAAAACAAAATCAATTTCATTTACTACAAATCAAAACAAAAACAAAACACAAGGGTATTAGGAAGGGAAACTAAACATCAGAACACCTCCCCCCACCCCTCCCGCCTTCCCGGCTCAGTTCCACTCCCGATGCTTTCTACCTCCTCCCCCCGGCAGCGCAGGGGAACAGGGGATGGGGGTTGAGGTCAGCTCGCCACACATCGTCTCTGCCGCTCCTTTCCTCAGGGGGAAGATTCCTCACTCGTCCCCTGCTCCACCGTGGGGTCCCTCCCAC
>VYZV01038702.1:129100-139517 GCA_013401275.1 Pandion haliaetus | reverse complement strand
GTCACTCCCCGCCTAGAGGCGGGTCTGACATTTTGGTGCGCGCGTCCGACATTTTGGGGCAGCGAATTCTTCCAAGCAACTTCTTAAAGGGGCCGCCTCTGCAGCCCCCCTCCCCTGCCACCAAGGAAAACCGCGTCACACAAACCCATAACACCCACCTGGGTAATATGTTACCTGAATTATGTTAAAAAATTATTCCCAGTGAATTCCTCAGGGTATTTTAAGAGTCTGGTGGAGTGTGTGTGGATGGGTGGGGCAGAGGAAAGAATCCAGAGAAAAATGTTTTAGTACTCTAAACTTTTTCTTTAGTCAAAAAGAAGAAGAAAAAAGGATTTTGGCCTTGTCAATCATGAGATAAAAAGCGTAAGGCCTCACCAAATAAAAATACATGATCATTTCAAGTCTTTGGGAAGTGTCTTGCCTTTCATAATTTCCAAGGAGTGTATAATTGACTTCCAGGGATTTGTACTTTGATGCATGCCCAAAATTTGATTAGCACACACGTGAACATATCTATGATAGGAGAGAGAAATAGGCAGATACAGATGTATACTTCTAAAATGAAATCCGATGCTCCCAAAATGCTTTGTTTGCCTGCCAGGACTGGCGTTCAGCACAGCCCCAATGATGGCAGAACAGAGAGAAGATGATGGCTGCCGGCTGAGTTGGATTTTAGTAGTGTGATCAACCGCTTATTCATGAGCAGCCCAGGAGCCTGGACTCAGTTCTGGTTGATCAAATGCTTAAGTTCACTTTTTGTTTAACCTGCAAGCCAAATTATAGACTTTATTAGCCTAGAGGTATTACTAGCAAGGAGAAAAACCAGGAATGCTACCAGTACCCTCGAAGTTTTGAAAAAAATACACCACCTATAGAAACTTATTTAGAAGAAGAAATTTCTTCAGATGTAGTGAAAAAGAATATAAAAATTCTACATTTTATAGCTGAGAATGAATCTGGCTCTGTAAGACAAGTGATGTATCACAACAGCAGATGCAGTAGAAAATAAAACTAAAGGAAAAACATGATTGGACAAAACAAGATCTCAACAACTGTATGTATTAGTTGCTGGTGAATGCTGAATCCTGCCATATCACTGAATGTTTAAGAATAAGTCCATATACACACTCTGTAATTGAATGTCAAGAAAAATGAAAATATATTGTTTTATTGCTACTGTTCATTGATTTATCGAAGTGATTTATTGTCATTGGACATGAGGACCAACAAATCATTTTTCTGACACCATCAGCAGCCTTAACTAGGTTGTCAGTTCACGACATTAAAGGTAATGGATGGTGATTATTTTACTGTAATGGGTTTAATCAGTACTTTGAATGACTTAGCAGTCATGTCATAGTATAGCCAACTCATCATTCATCAAGGCGGCATTTTGTTTACCAACATCATCTATAATTCATTTGATTGTTGACAATCATCAACAAATACCTCTCAGGCTAAGTTTTATCAGAAATGAAAATCTGCACAGCTGCAGCATACTAACTAACCCCACAGTTTACAACCAGCGGAGAAACACTGGAAGTTGCTTGCTCCTTCTCTCTGAGAAGAGGAACTGTCAGCCCAAAAAGGCAGTGCCAGCCAAGGCTACATTCCCATGGGCTGCTTTTCAGTCCAGCACTAGGATTTACAGCTGTCTGAAATACATAATGCTTGTTCTGTTGTATGTGAATGCTCTGAGCAACCCCTGAATTCAGCATTAAACAGAAATTTTGGCTTATTTTAGAAAAAAGAAGCGCAACCAACCTGCTCTATATTCCCAATAGAAGAACATGTGTAAGCATAAGATGTCTGATTTTCCCTCCCTGAATGGAGGTGAATCCTACACTTATTTGTATTATGATAAATTAAATGTGGAGAACTCCAGATTCATAAAAGTGCCTGTTAACTTTATGAAAAAGGGTACAGTACTAGAAACATTGTGGTGGTATCATCTTAAGACAGGCCTTTAAATCATTACTTGTATTATGTCTTTTATGGGTAAGGGACAAGATGCAAATTGCTAAAAATGTTTCGTATTAGGCTGACAGGTTAACAGTTTAATTACCCACAAACGTAGGTTATTAATACAAATTGATAGAAACTTTCTAGAGCTCCAGTAGCTTTTGTACTAGCTTTTAGTGCAAATTTTTCTCTGACATTTGCATCACAGCTCTCAACATTGATATTCTTCTACTGATCTACTGGTGCGTGAACAGAGCGCCACTTTAGATGTAGCGAAACAAGAGTATCACAGTTCTGCTTCTGAGACCTGGGAACGACCCTGGCTGAGTAAAACACAAGTGGTGGCTGTTGCAGGTACTTTAACGTAAAAGGAAATAATTCCAAAGTTTTGCAAGAATATTTTACATTTCAAAAACATATTTGATTATTGTATATAAATATGTAAGAGACCTGTAGAAATGGAGTTTAAAGGAAAGACATTTGAAATGAATATTAAGAGTAAGTATAATCCCCCGCCTCCCTTATTCCATACTCAATGTTTGGCCTACAAATCTTAAAAATATAAGAAATTAATGCATTTTGCAAATAGGTGGACCAAATTTTGAAGGTGCAAGTAGGATACAGTAGCTTATAAGGAATAAAAGTTACCTTCAAGGTCAACAGCAAACAGAAACCAGTGTTCCAGTCCAAAGACTAGACTGGAAGTGGCTGATGTATTAAAAAAAAAAGTGTTTAAAACACTGTAGAAAATATTAAATTACACCTTGCTTGTTCAGGAGAAAATGTAAAACCAGATGTGTAAGCACCCATACCCACTTTGTCATTAAATTAATGAAAAGGTACAGTGAAATAATGACAGCAACACATAGCATTAGGAATAAGGTATCATGCATATTAATAATATCCTGGCAATAACCTAGACTGGCATATCCATGAATTAGAGATAGTCTACAGTAGGTAAATTACTTTTACTACAGTTAAAAGGAGATTAAATAACCTATTAGAGATTTCTTCCCACCCTAATAGTCTTTCACATGTAAAAGTGAAACTGAAGTGAATAGGAAGAACTGATAAAGACTGATACATAGCCTAACAAATGTCATTACTATAAAATGGAAAGATATCAATGCCAATGCAAAACCAAGACTACAGAAACTGTACTTACTTAGTCAGGACTGTTTAACCATTTTAAAAGCAACTGATATTAGTGTCAGACAGAAAGTACAAGTTAAACCCCTAAAAAGCTTTGGAAAACTCAAAATTCACAGTCATTAAATATTGAGTATTTTCACTGAAAAAAGGTCTTGAAAACTGAAATGCTACACTTATTAGCATCATGGCAGTTATGTATTATTTCTTTAGCAGAAAGTCCTAATTCAGTCAGACCTTATGTTCTTACAAGTTTTACAAAATTGTGGCCTAAATACCTTGTTCAACATTGCAAGATTCTGAAACTAGATGTCTTCATGGAAAGGCTTTTTCCATGCAAAGTTAAGTTTGCACAAATAACATCCTATATGTTTCTTCACGAACTTAGCAAGTCCTGTGTTTACTGAACCCGAGGCACATTTAGCTATGCAGACATAGTCCTTGTATTTAGTATATGCACCTGAAGTTTAAATGCTGGGAGGTCCAGGTTTGGACTGACTTGGCAGGCAGCAGCATACCTCATCAGAAAGATGTTACAACATTCACCAGAATACCCTATCTAAAAAGCAGTTGCTAGCTCTTACAGTAGACAAAGCAAACCTTAAATACATGGACAGAGAGTATTCCATTTAGAGAATCCCAATATTTGGTCTATCCTTAAATATTTTCTTGATGAAATCTGGTTTGGGGAGGAGGGTTTTTTTTATTTTTTTCATAAACTGACGGTAGGTCCAAACTCAAATCTGCTTCCTGCCAACAAAACCTTTTGCTATATAAACATTACCCTTTCTCCCTTCAACCACTTGTCATTACCTTTGTACGCTCTGACCAAGATATTCGTAAAGGTTCCCCTTCTCAAGATTGAAGAACAAGCCGTCTGTAGAGTCAGATAGCATGTACCTACAGCTTTCCCTCTCATTATTTCCAAGATGCTGAACCAGTGTGCAGAATCTCCTTTTAAAGAGGCATTTTCTTCGCAAGATGTTTTACTGATGTCAGTAGCAGCACTGCATATATTAATAGCAACACAAAAGAGGCACATTAATAACAAGTGCCTTCTTGGAGTTGCTTTCATGGCATACTGATTTCAGAACATACACAGATGTTTGGTAGAAACCATGTCCAGGCACACGACGTGAACTCTGAATGCTACACTGGGGTTTGAAATTAACATCCAACTAAGGTTACACAGGACACCTGAGGTGGTAAAAGGCTCTGTTGTAAGCAATGCTTGAGTAATGCCTGCACTGCAGGCAGGGGAGGAGGCAGCAAAGCTACCAGGCTTCAATCTACCCATCTCCAGTAGTGCTAGCACTGAAGATACAGCACCACTGACTTCAGCCAGCAATGCATTAGCAATATACTGAAGCCCACACTGCTGTGTCTTCATTTATCCTCCCATTGCACGAGTCTCCAGAGTGGTGGGAGAGGTGAAATCCCTCAGCACAGGATTGATTTGAGTGCCTTGTGGAGATAATTCACATGTCAATATTGTTAACCATTTCATTTTTTTCTTGTGAAGGAAGGGAAGGAGGGTAACAAATCACATTGGAAGCTACGTTCAAGCTTCCAGCAAACTCAAGAAATCAAGAACTGGAAGCTATACTCAGCTGCAGAAAATGAGATAGGGCATGTTAGGAAGTCAAATCTGAAAATTGTAATATGGACAGGCAAAAAAGATTTTAAGGATCAATTTACAAAAAGCAAAGATTGTTTTTTTCAAAATAATATTTCAATAGTAGTACATCTGCTGAAGAGTTTCTAGAAGCAGCAATTGGTCAAAAGGATTGTGCTTTACTAGAGAACCGAAATCATTCAGTTCAGGGTTTGTTAGGAAATAATTAAGAGATGTAGCAGATAATTTCTTTACAGGAGAAAAATTAGAGCAACTGCCTCAAACCAAAATGTAAACAAGGAAAGTTTAAGATCAGAAAAGAGTAAGTAGTAATATTCCAGTAAGAGTCCTTGTCGTGGTTTCAGCCCAGTCGGTAACAAAGCACCACGAAGACACACACTCACTCCCCACCCCCACGCCTGGACACGTTGGGATGAGGAGAAAATCCAAAGGCAGGCTCGTGGGTCGAGACAAGGACTGGGAGGGATCACTCCCCACTTAGGGTCACGGGCAAAAGACAGGCTCAACTGGGGGAAGAAACAAAATCCATTTAATTTACTACAAATCAAATCAAAACCAAGGGTATTAGGAAGGGAAACCAAACATCAGAACACCTCCCCCCACCCCTCCCGCCTTCCCGGCTCAGCTCCATTCCCGGTTCTCTCTACCTCCTCCCCCCGGCGGCGCAGGGGAACAGGGGATGGGGGTTGAGTCAGCTCCCCACACCTTGTCTCTGCCGCTCCTTTCCTCAGGGGGAAGATTCCTCACTCGTCCCCTGCTCCACCGTGGGGTCCCTCCCACGGGAGACAGTCCTTCACCAACTTCTCCAATGTGGGTCCTTTCCGCGGGCTGCAGTTCCTCACAAACTTCCCTGGCGCGGGTCCTTTCCACGGGCTTCAGTTCTTCCCGAACTTCCCTGGCGCGGGTCCTTTCCGCGGGCTGCTCTCCAGTCACACGCTGCTCCAGCACGGTTTTTACCATGGAGTTACGGCCATCTTCGGGAGCCTCTGCTCCACCGTTCACCTCCCTGGGCTGCAGGGGGACAGCCTTCCATCTCACCATGGGCTGCAGGGCCATCAGCCTCCTCAGGCGCCCCTCCTCCCCCTCCTTCTTCACTGACTCCAGTATCGGCAGAGATGTTCCTCTCAGGTTTCTCAACCCCCACTGCCGGTTCCCCTTCTTAAATCTGTTCTCCCAGAGGTACTACCACCGTCACTCCCCTCCCAGAGGTGGGTCCGACATTTTGGCGCTGGGAATTTTCCAGCAGCTTCTTAAAGGAGGCATCTCTGCAGCCTCCTCCCCCACTACCAAAGAAAACTGCGCCACACAAACCCATAACGTTCCTAAAAGAAATTACACATGGAAGTACACCTCACTTAAACTGGCTTCAGTAGAGACACACAAATTTCTGTTTTTCTTTAAGGCGTTAATGGAAAAATGGGGAAAGTTCAGACCAGCAAATCTGACTTTTTATACCAAGTGAATTGATAAAAACTGTAATAAAGAAAGAAGTAGCAGACAAACAAATAAATATAACATAGAAAAGCCAAGACACAAAGTCATGTCTCATGAGGCTATTCAGGCTTTCTGAAAGAGATTATAAATGGGGATGAGGCTGTTTCAATTGATCTTCTATACTTGGATTTCCAATAAGGTTTTAACAAGGTTTCTCACCAAAGGCTCTCAAAAAAATTAAACTGTATAGAACTACAAGGAAGGTCCTTTACAGGATAAATGACTTATTAAAAGGTAGAATGTAAAGCATAAGAATAAATAGTCATTTTTCATAAGACAGAGAAGTTAAACTGTGGGTCCATATGAATCCTCTTCAACATATTTAAAGCTCAGGAAAGGAATGAATAGTGAGGTGACAAAGTTTCTTCATGATTCAAAATTATTCAGGGTACTAAAAATGAAAACTGTGACAAGTAGCAGAATGATCTCACAATACTGAATGATGAGACAATCAATCAATGTCAGATGAAATTTAAAGCATAGCATTTGGGGGAAAGCAGTCTAAATATGTATAGATTTATTAATGTACTCTAAATTATCTCTCAACACTCAGGAAAGATCTGGGAGTCATTATGGATAGTTCTTTGAAAACATCAGTTCACAGCTCAAGAGCAGTAAGCAAGGAAAACAGAATGGTAAGAATCGTTAAAGAAGGGTGAAAAACAACAGCAAAACCACCATTATGCCACTTTATAAATCCATGGTGTTCCCACAGCTTGAATACTGCATGACTTTCTAGGCACCCCACCTCTAAAAGGATAGAGCAGCAGAAGAAAACAGACAAAGACAACCAAGAAACAATACAGCATCCATACAAACATCATACAGACTAAGGCTTTCTAAACTTGGAAAACAACGATGAAGGAAAGATAAGGTGGAATCATGCAAAAATAAGGAATGTCATTGTAAAGGAGTTTAGAGAACAAGTTAGTCATCATGCCCCAGTTTGATTTGATGCTTCTTAATTTCTGTATTATCAGGCAGCAGTTTTAAAACTAGGAAAAGAAAACAGGTTTATCTTTTTGACCACAATCTATAACTAAAATGTCAAAACTCATTGCCAAGGACACTGTGGGAGCTAGTTGTATAAACAGGTCTAGGAAAAAAAAAACCCAACACGTAAATAATAGATAAATTAATGGAAAGAATGACCTATAACAGCCAGAAAGATGTGACTACAACAGCAGGCTTGATCTGTAAGTCAATAGCCACAGACCGCCAGAAGTTGGGGAAGTGCAGGGAGAAGTATAATCATGTACTTGCTCTGCTTTTATGTTCTTTTCACAAATATCTGCTCCTGGCCAGGATCAGAAACAAGACACAGGGCTACATGGACCACTGATCACCCCCAGTAGGAGACATTCTTGTGTTCCTTGTCCGCAAAGTAGTTGGCAATGAGAAACACCAAGAGAACAGACATGGGCTTACTAAAAGAGTAATCGGGTCCTGGGTTTTGGAACTTTATTTTCTTTTTACTAACTTTGCTTGGTTTTGTCTCCTGTCTATTTAGACATCTATATTTCTCTCATTTTGTACTCTGGATCTATAAAAGATAACACTGTACTTCTTTGCCACTTTCATCCATGTTGCGATGGCTTCCCTGTGGTATTTAGACCTCATACTTCTGAGAAGTTGCACCTTCTTATGCTAAGTCTGAATTTGGCTGAGTATGCTCTGGGCAGCTGGATACAGTCTTGAGGAAAAAGGCCGCCTAGTAACTAAGAGTTTTTAATGGGCCATCTCTCAGGATTACAGAAATCTACTCAAAATTGCTCAGAGTTTGGTGAGGACTTGGGATCTGAAATTTCTTTCGTTCCCATCTTATCATGGCATCGTAAACCACCTGCTTCCTCTGTAATAAGCCTGAACCACTTTGCTCTCACTTAGATCTTCCCTTTCCCAATTATCTAAGACTATATTATGAGCTGCCCAGTCTATTCAAAATACGATTGCACAATGCAAGAAGTATAGGGATTGAAACCCTGACTGGAACCTCTAAATGTAACTAAAATAATAATTCAGTTTTGAAAAGAAGATGTCAAAGTGGTACTCACCTACAAGATTCTCTGCACGTTGCTATATTTACCTGAAGCTACCCATAAAATATATATAAAAAGTATGAAAAGAAACAGAATAAATATTCTTTTGCATCCTTTGGTGTCTTGCACACACAACAAGGTTCTTAACCCTGTTGAGGAGATATGCCTGAAAATTGAATCCGAAGTTTGACTCTGTTCCTCTGGATCAATATATATCATCTTGCACTCTTTACTTGACTACATTAATGTGAAGAAACCACGAAGATCCAGCAGGACCCCAAAAATATCCATTGCAGTGTAACACATCCTAACGTAAATGGAGGGACAGAGACTCTTTAGTTATCCCAGTCCCTTTAGAAACTGCACTGCACTCTAGAATATTGCTTTAGTGCCCAGTTTGATGGTATTTTTTCCTTCCCAGAGAACTTCATCCATTCAAATTCAGTGAAGGCTCAAACAGAATGAGGACAAATTGAGCTGAAAAAGCAGAGGATACCCGTAAAACAGCTGAAGAAAGCTCCAGCTCCATCCTTCATGGAAATTGCTCTTTTTCCCCATTTACCTGAATTTGGTGACAGTGACTGCACCAAGTTTGTAAGCAGCTCTGCCTGGCTTAATAAGTATTCACTGGCAAAAAGAAACACATTCTTCCTCTGGTTTTTATTGCCTGCAAAATGTCACAAGAGTTTCAAATTCAAGCAATCAATGTGAAGGAGAATAGACCATAAAAGCAAGGATTATTGCCTCAGAAATAGCTCTGCTTTCCCTACCTTTCAATAATGAGGCAAGAACTTTATGGAAGATACCACAGTGATCAGAATGGTATAAAGGAGAAAGAAACAAATACATGATTTGATACCAGAAAAAAATGATTAGATTTTACACAGTCTGTAAGAGAGAGATAGAAAGAGGGGCCTCTTTTCTTTGCAAATTGCACTCTTAAGTCTACATATGCAAAAAATGTAGGATCTGTCTTTTAAAATCTGATCTTAACGCTTCCATTCTGCACTGAGAAAATTAAATGCAACTACCAAAGTGCAAGAAGTCAAACGTATTCCTGCAAAAATGCAGTGTGTAAATTGCATGCAAATGAGTTGTCATTTTCTAAGAGCACATCTCCTCCCATTGGAAAAGGAAAACTTAACTCTAAAGCATGCTGTTCGCATGCTGTTTATAAGCTATTAAGGTAAACCAAAAGACACACTCTGCAATTTCTATTTTCACCTGTTTCTTGCTGATAAAATACAGCCAAAGACCTACTTTTAAAACACACACAAAGTTGATTTATTCTTCAGTATGAAGCAGAGAGAAATTCTGGGGTGTCTTTGATCATGAAGACATATCTTGTTATAAAATATATGCCAGATGCTTAGATTCAGTGGGACTGTTGTTTTTTTTTTTTCTTTTCAAACTCTGTCACTAAAATACATTTTATTTATATTAAACATTTTTAAGTGTCTGTTACCAAATTCCTTTGGAAATTATTTCAAATGTATTGGTGCTAGCTCAGATATTTTCTTTTTACTTTTACATTATTACACTTATGTCAAAATTATATTGAACTCAGCTACAGTATATGATGTAATAATAATATGAATTTCTCATCTTATCTACTTTAGAAATGCTTAAATAGCAGGTATTTAAAATCTCAAACTTACAGCACAAGCAGTGACTACTAAACATAAAAAACCCCAACCTCCATCCCCCAAACCAAAATCACAGCTAATCTTCAATGACAGCTGAAGCTCCAGTGTCCTTAACAATATTAAAACAAAACTCGAAAGAAAACTTGTACTTTCTGCCTGTCCAGGTAATGCATGGTATCCATACTCAGTCTCATATGCCATAAAGTGATGCGAGAAACTTCCCTACTTCAGGACTTCAATTTTTCTCAAAGCTAACATTTTTGGGGGAATGAACTTCATGGAAAGTTTTAAAGACTTTCTTCTTTTATGAAACAGAATGAAAATAGTTATTGACATATCAGCATTCACCAGGAAGAGAAACACACACTGAAAACAGCTCTGCCTAGCAACGCAAGCTCCTTCAGAGGCTCCTCACAGTTTAACCCAATTTTTAGAAGAGAGTCACCATTTGAACTCATTTAGATCCTGCAACAGCAAGGGGTGTGCGGCTT
>VYZV01038702.1:93669-122173 GCA_013401275.1 Pandion haliaetus | reverse complement strand
GACTGGAGAGCAGCCCGCGGAAAGGACCCGCGCCAGGGGAGTTCGGGAAGAACTGAAGCCCGCGGAAAGGATCCGCACCAGGGAAGTTTGTGAGGAACTGCAGCCCGCGGAAAGGAACCACGTTGGAGCAGGGAACGAGAGAGGAATCTTCCCCCTGAGGAAAGAAGCGGCAACGACGATGTGTGGCGAGCTGACTCAACCCCCATCCCCGATTCCCCTGCGCCACCGGGGGGAGGAGGTAGAAATCATCGGGAGTGGAACTGAGCCGGGAAGGCGGGAGGGGTGGTGGTGGGGTTGTTCTGATGTTTGGTTTCCCTTCCTAATACCCCTGTGTTTTGTTTTTGTTTTGATTTGTAGTAAATGAAATTGATTTTGGTTTTTTTCCCAAGTTGAGCCTGTCTTTTGCCCGTGACCATAAGTGGGGAGTGATCCCTCCCCAGTCCTTGTCTCGACCCACAAGCCTGCCTTTGGATTTTCTCCTCATCCCAATATGGCCAGGCGAGGGGGTGGGGGGTGAGCGAGCGGCTTTGTGGTGCTTTGTTACCGGCTGAGCTGACCTGAAACCACGACATATGGTTTTAAAAGAAAACCTCAGTGCCATAATTTATGGTTAAAATCTTTGCCTCCCTCCTGTTAGCGCCTCTAGGCGTAAACTCACCCCTCTCTTGCCATCATCACATCTCTCCTTTTGCCCCAGGACTATAATTTTGGGCTTCCAAGTCCATGGTGATTCACTGTGATTGCCCCCAAGGAGCTAACCTTAGCACAAGTACTTGCCTTCGTGTTCTCTCTTAGGGGCAACAATGTGGGAAAACTGGACACCCATTAGCTTTCAGAAAGCTCCATGTTATTCTGTGTTAAAGACAAAGAGTTAAAGGAAAAAATACATCATAAAACCCCAACAAATCCACATCTATGCTACATTTACCAGCTATCACAATCCGTTAGGTATCCTAATATATACAAACACAAACTCGGCTCGCTCTCTGTGTTCCAGCCTGCACCTCCTTGTTAGCCTTCACTTATCACACATCAGGACAGGCTTTTTATACCCTTTTTTTGTTTGTTTGTCTGGTCTCCTGAACTGACCAAATACATGCACTTTTCTCCTAAAGGACTAGCTTTCACCAGATGACTTGACCCACAGAGTGATTTAACTACTCATTTATCTTAACAGCCAAGAGCAAACAAGTAACACAGATATGCACATTACACAGAGCATTAACAAAAGCCTTTTAAATTTTTTTTCCATATCTTCTATCATATATCATTACATTTGCCTCCTTAAGCCATATAACTTGAGATGAAGACGTTTCAAAAACAGTGTCTAGGATGTTAAAGGCTCTTCCTTGTGTGCCAGGTTTGTTTTGATGTTTTCAACAGTCTTCTGCACTTATACAGAGAAGTTCAAAGTACACCTGAAAGAAACCCGGCTTTATTTCTAAAAGGTGCAAGATTTTCTTGTCATAGTCTGTTCATGTTTGTTTGACATAGGTGAGTTTTAATCTGTCTGAAATGTGCATGAATGAAAAAACTCAAATCAAAACTGCATCTACAGTTTGTGTTTCAGTGAAGCTCCTCACAGAGAGTTGGTGAATTTTCAGATTATTTGACAAGCTTTGTCTGAAATTGATGCTGCTAATGAAACTTAGAGGTCTGCATATAAACTTCAGCAGCATTCCCTCTTTTCCATCCTCTCTCCTAGGCCAGTTTCTTTATTACTAAGAACGCAAGAACATCATTCAAGAGACACTTACATGGCTACTTTTATATCAAGCAATGCAGCTGTCTCCTGAATTATCCACTTCAGAGGATATTTTAGTAATAGAGGGTAAGCACTGGTTTACTAAAAGTCAAATGTTCTTTTGGCACAGTTGCTCTTGTGAAATGAAAGAGACTTCAGTAGCTCTGGAAACTTTGATGTTCAGTCTCAAACCTACCATTTCAGTGAGTCTTGGTAGGTTATGTGCAACAGAAAATGGAGGAGCTGACTGGTCCAGGAATCTACTTTTTGTCATATCTGCTAAGGTACCAAGCAATATAGACCTTCTAATAGAGACCTAACCCCATCAACCGCTGTTTAGATGTAAACAACATCAATAAGCAGTGCTCTTCCTGTGTTTCATCCAAACTAGCCTTTAATATCAATCTGCTAACCTAACTACTTCGCAGTGAGCACACTTTATTGAGTGCCTTCTCACAGTCAAGCTTTCTGCTGGCTAAACACCTCCTTCCAGAAAGCATCAAGAAGTTTCTAAAGCGTCTTTGCTACCTAAAACACAGCATGCCTTGGAAGCCTCAGCAACACACAGGCAAGCGTAGGTGTGACTAGCAGTGGGGCTACATACAACCCCAGGCATCAGCTGCTAATCTTGGGAAGGCTGGGTTTTGCCATGAAGATGTGATCCATGAAGTTGCCTCCCATCTGATCAATCCCTTTTCCCTCCTCTCCTTTCCCTTTAGGTTTTTTCCTGCTTTCCTATTAATGCATTCCCTTCTTATTCTGGTCTAGAAGAAGAAGGAGGGATGAGCCCAGCTGTGACCCTAGAGATGGTGTGTTTACGAAAAGTTATAGCATTATTACAGACACTGACCGTGCCTTTACTCCTCCTTCAGACATACTGTGCGCTGGTGGGAACTAATGGGCACTTCTTCGGTTCTTAGTGAGGCAGAAATCTTACTGGACCAGTGGGATTTTTATCCAAATAATGAAAATATCACAGCAAGTTCATGATATTATATTTCACAAGTGGGACTTTCAGAGGTCAGAAGATTTCAGTTACTGTAACATATGCATAGCTGGATTGAAGAGCTTGCACTATGGGGAATAAGAGATTGACAAAAAAAAAAAAGCATATCTAGGATAAAGAAAAGTTGCTTCATAGAGAGCAGACCTTTAAAAATGCTACATTAATACTAAAAACATACACTGGGGGCTACTACAGCACAAACGGTTTCTACAAAGACAGCCGTTTATTTCACTGCGTATACCTTATCACGGGGAGTGCGCTACGCTCAACTCTATAAAGACTGGCTTTCATCTTCAGTGCCTCTCTTACAAGCGAGACAGTATTATACTTGCGAACGAATGCGAGTTACCTAGCTCAGGGAGTTACATGGCATAGAGAGCCTTCATACGGATATTTAGTCATAAATACTATCATTACAGAGAGGCACATGCGCCTGTGCTTTTGTGATTAATGCATCTGCTGCGAGTCAGTACAGTCATTCAAAGGTCATGCCACAGCAATGCAGTCTTGACCCAGCTCATATCTGTCCACTAGAGCTGGAGTGTAACTGATACCTGTCTGCACGTTGCAGGTGCATAATGGAAAAGAGCAAGGAGTCTAGTCATACAGCTATGGCATATATTCTGTATTTAAATACAGCAGTACGTGCTTATAACTGATAACGAATGAGGCACAGCCTACATTTTTGGTACTGTACACAGAACAGACTATTTGACTATTTACCACTATTTTGCTTCGTTAGCTTCAGGAATGCTAACATAGTCATGGCTGGCATGTTTTGGCCCCTAAGAAAAAGGCAGCGAGTTCTGATATAGTCCAGCAAAGTTCAGTGCAAAGCCAAATTGTGCAGCCTGCTAAAGCTACGTAGGTGTCCTGGTTTCAGCTGGGATAGTTAATTTTCTTTCTAGTAGCTTGTACAGTGTTTTGTTTTGGCTTCAGTATGAGAAGAATGTTGATAACACACCAATGTTTTCAGTTGTTGCTAAATAGTGTTTATACTAAGTCAAGGATTTTTAAGCTTCTCATGGCCAGCGAGCAGGAAGGCTGGAGGGGCACAAGAAGTTGGGAGGGGACACAGCCAGGGCAGCTGACCCAAACTGGCCAAAGGAGTATTCCATACCATGGGATGTCATGCCCAGTATATAAAATGGGGGGAGTTGGCCTGGGTGGGAGAAATCGCTGCTCGGGAACTAACTGGACATCGGTCAGAGAGTGGTGAGCAATTGCATTGTGCACCACTTGTTTTGTATATTCCAATCCTTTCTATTAGTATTGTCATTATTGTTATTATTATCATTAGTTTCTTCTTTTCTGTTTGATTGAACTGCTCTTATCTCAACCCATGAGTTTTATTTGGTTTTTTGCCCCAGTTCTCTCCCCCATCCCACTGGGTAGGGGGGAGTGAGTGAGCAGCTGCGTGGTACTTAGTTACTGTCTGGGGTTAAACCAGAACTGTTGGGGCAGCAAGTTATTAACAATCTGCTCATTACCGTAAAGGTACAGCAGCTGGAGATGGCTCACTGGTGTGAACCTTCATAATGGCTCTTTCTTCTATCAATATTCCTGGATCTACTAAGCATCTGAAGAAAAGAAAGATCTCAATAAACTGCCACTTACAAATGCAAAAAGAAAAAAAAAGGGGGGGGGGGGAGATAATTGGAAATAAAGTAGTTGGAGCGTGACTACTTCAAAGCAAACCAAACTGAACATAGTCAATACCTCTGCTGAACTGCCAGGACTTTCAGGAGCCAGAGAGTGACAGACCATTAGTAGCAGCAGATTTTGAAAAATCATTACTTCAGTCCCATGATACAAATATTGACTTTCATCTGTTCTCTATGTGGGCTAATCCCTCTTGTCATTTTTGTAATCCTCATTTCCGCACCTTGTAAGCTTGAATCATGTTTTCTATGTAGCAGTGTGTTATGTCAAATACAGATATTCAAAAGACTCCTGAAATCTGGTGAAAGACCTTGCCTTTACACAGAGTTTCTTAAGTAGCATTTAATTTCTCAGAGGAATAACTGCAACACACCTCAGAAAACACTGCATCTCAGAAACTGCCTGGCGGGTTGTGGATAGGAGCGAAGTATTGCCATTCCAGGTTATTAGGGGGCACTGTAAAGGAAAACAGTTTAGGCTTGATCGATGAAAAATATGCCATAAAGATTTTTATGCATTTTGGGATTAGCCAAGAAAAGATGGAAAAAATCTTATTCGCCCCCACACAAATTTTACACTTTATCCCACTCCAAGCAAGCAGTTTGGTGAGCAAGAGAATTTACGAACCTCGACTTCCTCATGATTCTTATCCTTTTGGATTACAGCGTGTTCTTACTTTCTTGATCACAAAATATCTCTGACCTGTATTAGTAATTACATATGTTATGGCTTTTAAAATAGAAATTAAGGTTTAAAATCTTATTTCCGTAATAAAGATGTTAAAGCAACAACGAGGACAGTTGAGCTCTTTTCCACTGCAACCCCAAAATGGGAGAGGCAGCGTTCCTGTACAGTGAGCGTGCATGAGCAAGAGGAGGCAATGTGCTAATAATAATAATGTATGCTTTTTCATTTCCATCTCCTTTTCCAATTGAATAAAGCAACAAATCATATGAAGTCCTCCACTCTTAATGTAGAATGATCAGACCAACTATCATAAGAAAAACCTCTGCTGTATATTTGTAACAGTAACACTATGTATATATATAGAACAGACAAGTAATTAACATAGGACTGGAAAATGCATTACATTATTCTGCACTAAGGCAAAAAAAATTGACAGAGCATGTTTTCTTTATTTTTGTCATTAAAGATACTTAACAATATTGAAGAGATGCGTGGAGATAACTTTGTGCTCTAACGATACTGCTGAATTTGTAATGAATTGCAAATTTGTCAATGAAATTGCACTGCTTACTTCCAATAATTTGCCAATCTGTTGTCTCAATGTTACAGCAAATTCCTCTTGAAAATGGAAATTTACTACATATCAGTTTGTCTTTTAAAAACATTGTGATAAGAATCACTTTGGCCCCATTTTTGACACCTGTTGGAGAATGGCTCAGAGAGCAAGGACATGAATCCACAGAACAGTTGTACGAGCAGAGCCTGTTCTGAACTTAGCATAAGTAGCAAGACTAGGCCGCGAGTCCGAGCTGAAACTGCAAGTCATGCTGACAACAGTAAAACAGCAAGGACACTGCGACCTTGAAGAGCATCATAAACCAATCAGAAGTTAACCCGTGTGCATCTAGTTGCTTAAACCAATCAGAAGTTAACCCGTGTTAACCTAAACTGTACAAATAAGCGCTATTCGGGCTAGTAAAGAGAACTACGCTTTATCACTCACATTGAGTCGGCTCAGCGTGTTCCTCCGCCGCCAGCAGACACCCTGTGAAAAGCTAAACCTATTCAACTCATAAGCATTTATTACTCACCTGAAAATACACCACTGATAACTCCACTTTGATCCATCCACAATTTGCATTCACTATTCATGTGTCTCCACTGTCAGACTTGGTAATTCATGTATGGATTAATGAACATTAACAGAAACAAGGACTGAGGGTCTAAAGTTACTACAGCGAATACAAGGACAATCTCCTGTTCTATTAACAAGATGTTTGCACAGGCATTTGGAAGTTTTGTTTTTAATTTTTCTCCCTCCCACAGACCCTTGAAAGGTAAAAAGGAGATTAATACTTCAATTATGTTACAATAGGAGAATTTCTCTAGTGATGCCTAATATTTTGTTTTAGAGAAAGGCCAGTCATCGCTGGCTTAAGCACTACAGCTTTGAATTTTTTCATAGAATGGGCACCATTTCTATGGTCATAAGGAAATGCATGTTGTAAAGGCATGGCACAGAAATGCCTTAACCTCAAGGAATGAATATGCATGTGCATTGCCAGACGAACAGCCAGGGAGTACCCCATCTATTGAACAGAAGGCAGCAGCATTGCAAATCTCTACCCTGCTCTGTCACTCAGACATCCACTCCTATATGCTGATGATACTGTAGTTACTACCCCTGATTATAGACTTGTCAATAAAAAGAGAATTTGGACCACACACGTCTCAATTTTCACAGAATTGATGCATATGGTTACTGAGTTTCATTTCCTACCATTCCTTGTTATGCTACAGATAAAATTGTCATTTCAGCCATCTCATCAAACCAAATCTCACCTTTAAGCACTTATCAGACCTTAGCTAGAAAACAAAGAAGTGCTGTTACATGCAAGATATCACTTATCTCCTGAACCTGCTTGTTGCCCAGCAAACTATCCCTGTTTCATTTCATTCATAGTCTAGAGCGTATGTTTTATACTTGTATTTAACTGCTGAAAGGCTGGTGTCCCAACTCCGAAGCAGCAGTTTTCAAAACCATTTGTGAAGACAACAAATACTTCTTGGATTAAGCTCTTTTTAACAACACT
Organism: Pandion haliaetus; assembly: GCA_013401275.1. NCBI lineage: Eukaryota > Metazoa > Chordata > Aves > Accipitriformes > Pandionidae > Pandion > Pandion haliaetus. Next base: position 114,981 of record VYZV01038702.1, on the reverse strand, counting down.
ATATTTAATTACTGAAATTATAAGACAGGTTAATTATAACCAGCCATGCAAGCTTACCAAGAACTTAAAAGATAGTCCTAGGTTCAAATACATTTTCTTCCTCTGTTCCCAACACAAAGTACAGCAGTGCAACCCTGAAGCGTACTACATGGTATTGCTGTGAAACCTTTTTCTTTCTTTGCATGAAAGCTGGTGAGCAGAACTGACGTAGCAACAAAGGGCTGTCCCCTGCAACCCCAGAAACAGAGGTTCATAGGAGACATGTAGAAGAAGAGTTGCTGATTCAAGTACATTTTCAGGTATTAACCACCTGAGGTCTGAATTCATCAGCCCCGGAGAATACAACAACTTACAGATGCCTTCTTGGCCATAATGAACATATTCTTGCTATAGTAGCCAATCTGACTGTGGTACTTTTTTTGTTAAAGTGAGCCCACATTTAAATTATGAAGTTATTTCACAATTCAAAGCTTAGTGCCTAGAGCTACTTTCTATGCTATAGAAAGCTACACTGTGATTTTCGTGAAGAATAATACCTGTATTGTTTACAGAGCAGGGCTAGAGTTAGCTCTGCTCACTACCACCTGCAGGCATTGAAAATTAGAACAAGTACATGCTTAATCATTTACCAGGGAAATGGAACAGTTACAATAACAACAAAAAAGAAAGAAAAAATCAAGGCTTCACTAGATTAAAATGATGCTATGAATATCGCAATATGCTACAAGAGTGTCAAACACCAGCCTCTTTTGAACAAACTCTTGACAAGCAGTTTTCTCAAACAAAACCCCTCATTTGCTAGTAGAAACCTTTTTGCTTGCTGGCTACTCAGAGGCAGCTGAGAACATTTAGTGAGAATAAATCCAACTGCAAACGGAAGCTCAGCTTCCAGAAAATAAATACAAATGAATTTTGATTAAAGTACTGTGCTCAATTATAGCATTATTTGTATATGACAGTCATAGGTAGAAAAGTGATTGGTAATTCCTTGGCTTTGATTTAGTACAGTGGGTTGATTTGGTCAAGCAGTAAAGTACCTGAGGCACCACCAGGTGTATGCCATTCATCACCAGCTGCCTCATACACACAGCTCCCCAGCTGGGCTCCTTTCAGTCCCTGATAGGAAGCACTTACAGCAAAGGCATATTTTAGTCTACTAACATAAGGTGCTTCACCATGGACTGAAAAAATAATGCTCAAGATCAGAGCCTGGCTGAAGTTTTCTTCTAGTGGGTTTTTGGTGAAGGTAGGCGAATCTCAGGGCAGCACCAAAAGGAGCCTGAGAAGGTCTGAGCAAGCCTGGTAGAATAAATAAATAAAAATTTCTCAGTTTGACTCGTTTGAATCCTTATTAGTGGAGTTATTAAATTTATTTTGCTCTTAATTAACGTGAATTAAATTAATAAAGAGCACAAATGTACTCAGTTTATACGCACCATGTTCTGAAGTAAAAGGCATCTGATGTACCTGCTTCATCTTAAAAAATAGAAATAAACTGCCACAATTACATTATTAATTACATTACAAGAATTTAGAGATTACTCTCTTTTCATTTAACCCTTATATTAAAGGCAAGATTTTTCTTAGCAGATGACATCCTTCAGAATGTACAATTCTTGTACAATAATTGTCTCCCAGGACATAAGAGGCACCTGTAATGCCTAAAGTCCAAGAACTTGATGTCACAAATGTAAGACACTACAGGGGGACAAGCAACTTATTTTTATTAGCGATACAATGTTAGCTGTGAAAGCTGTTCTTCACGTATTCTTGAGTATCAACATACTGTGCCTGCCAAGCAGCAATCAACCACCTATTGCGTTTGCCAATATGCACCTCTTATAGCTGCTTACAAGAGCATTTTTCAGACTCAGACAACCATCAACATCATGGCTGCAAAACACGTTGGATGAATTTTACCCAGTACGATCAAGAGCTTCTGGTATTGCATACTCCCAAAAACATCTCTCAAAGACAACCAATTTAGGAATGTTATTAGAATCAGGCAGAGAAGCAGCAAGGGAGCTGGCCTCGGGAGCCCCACGGGGTGGGAGATGCTGGCCCACGCAGAGAACTTAGCTGGTTTGCCAGTCACTCCTCACCCATTACGGACAATGAAAATAATGTCACCTGGAAAAAATTTCAGTTGCATATTGTAAAGCTGTGATGACAAGGCTTGCGAACCCTTATTTCTATTACGTCTGCCTTGGATTCATGAGCTTTTCCTCCTGTCCCAGGATGACTACTGGCATCACCTCCTTTTCAGCCAGGACCATTCTGGGGACCCGCCGTCTATTGCGAGAGGCTGATCCGGGTTTTCAGAACAAGTACAAATGCTTGTAAACTCCAGTGATCAATGATGTATTGATCAACAGCCTTCTTGAACGAAAACATTAGAGGGAAATATCTAACCATGGATTTGTGTCATCCATGTTTACACATCACCCCAAATTACCCCAGGTGGGCTGCCTCTTAATTTCCAAGAGCAGAATATAAAACACTGTTCAGAGTCTCTAACCAAAGCTCAGATGCTTATGCAAACCTGTGGATAACGCTGTTCATAGCACTAACATATTGGCCTCCTGAGCCGTGTTGGCAGAGGCGCTCACCAAGGGTACAGCCTGCAACACCAGCATGCTCCCAACAACAAACCCAGCCGATGCAAGCAACCTTGCACTGGTATTGCAACACCTGCAATGAGACCTTTTGCTGGCAGTGCTAAGCAGGCCACGGTAAGCAGTGGGGATGTTTTCACACCTCCTTATAAAAATGCTGAAGCAGAAAAACTGGAACAGTTCTCCAGCTCCAGCTGTATTCATCCGAACTACTTGTGACCAAACCAATTTCAGCGCTTCTCAGAAGAGCAGGCAGTGGGTGTCTTGGCTTGTTTCCTTGCCACATGCAAACATCAATGTTAAGGAACCTGAAAGCAAGGTCTTCCCCTTTCTTGCCCTGTCCTCCTTAGATGCTCATGCCTGCATGAGAGCAGGACTCACACCATCACTCCCACTACAATCACACAACGCTAATGGCAGATACAGGATCACTGTAGCAGACACACATCATCATCTTTGCGTGGGCCTTTAGAGCTATTATACCCTCATATTTTCCTAACCAAAGGAATAAGAAGGGAAAAACCTAGTACGATTTATGTATAACATGACAGACACAAGCATACATGGCAACAATAAGCACATTTCTTTTTCTATTAAATAAAAGCCTCTGCACTTTGTCTTAAGTGGATGTCCAAATATTGGGTTACCTCAAAATTTCTCATGGCTTGTATATTGCATATGATATATTTTGTATATTTTTGCCTTCAGCATTCTCTGAGCTACTCTCATTTTGCCATTGGGAAGCAGCAGCAGTTTATGATAAGAGGTCCCCGAAGTAGTTAACCTAGTTTAGGGAGCTAATGCTGCAATTGTAAAAAACAGAAGGGGGGGGGGGGGAAGTGCTCAGAAGAGACACGATTTTCATTTTCTTTGAGTCAGATAGTTTACTGGAAAAAAGTTTTTTTTTTACTTGTTTTCACTCCTTAAAAATGCAAAAATCTCTGCATTACTGATACATGCATCAGAAAAAAAAAAAAAAAAAAAAAAAAGGCTTCCAAGACCTACGTGAGTTTGTGGCAATAAATGGGTCAGTCTGGGTTCAGAGTCAGAATCCATGCCCAGCTGTGACAGCTTCAGCACGTTTGGTGAACAAAAAAAGAAAATACATATAATGCAGCCAAATAAAGGCCACTAAGAGCCCTCTTTATTTCCTATGAGAAAGTTAGAGCCTACAGAGGTAGGAACAGATTAGGTAAAAATTAATAGCTTTTTTAATTCTAACTAGTAAGCATATCACCCAGAGCTAGAGAAACCGCTCAAAAGAAAAAAAAAAAACCCAACCCTATGATTTTTGTTTTTCAGTAGCTGGGAATACTAATGCAAGAGCTCAAGGCAAATACATTAATCCCCCCTAGCTATACAGAAATAAAATATTATGTTCAGCACTGCTGTCTTCAATGCCATTTTAACAAGGGGTTTTTCCACCAGCTTCCTCTCAACAATAAAATTTAATTTCATTTAAATAACAAAATAATATCCTAAACAAAACCCATAAAGGTGGACATTAATTAGAAAGCATTCAAGTCCTGGTTTTGAGATAGATTACATCTTTTCTACAGTTTAAAATACAGATTTTATTTTTTTCCTTTGTGCTCAAAGTCACCAGTGACGTGCTTGGAGTTCAGCAATGCTGAAACACAAGGGTCCACACACAACCACAATGCAAGCTTTTCCCCTTGGCATTGGAAAATAATCTGGCGTATACACAGGTACAGAAAACTATGGTCTACCAGTAGTGCAAATATAAGTTTGACAGCAAAGCAAGAAGGCCCTGTAATGTCATGCCAGCATGCAGAAGAATCCATTTAATTGGCAGTCTGATAGACTTGACTTAACCGAGAAATAATAGAAAAGTGTCCTTGAGAAAAGGGGCAGCAGGGTTAAGGATTAAAGGTGTTTGAGTCCCTTCCTATTTAGAAAAACCTGCAATGCTGACACTGCCCTTCCTGGTATTGTTAGAGAATGCTAACATTTCCAGTACACGTAATGATATTAATTTTAAATGCAAAAGCAAGTAATATTAACACATTTTTCCAAGCATTTCTCAGTCACTAGAGTGAAGCAGAACCCAACAAGCAGGTCTAATCAGCTATCGCTTTTCTGTTACCTGAGTTTAACTTGCATGAAGTTTCTCATGTAGATGAGAAGATAAAACACATTACAACAATCTGTCCCAACAGATTTCTAAATACAAGACGAAATTAAGGAAAACAAACCAACCAAAAAAGAACCCTCCAAAATGCTTCCCATACTTTATTTCAGCAAAATAAGGCTGCAGAAATGCAGCATTTCTCCCTTTATTTGTGTGTAATTCGGCACGGGAGATTTCCACAAGACATAAATTGGACTCATTTTTTTCAAATGCCTAGAATGAAAATCAATGCTCTTGATCTTTTTAAACCTTGCACCATCTGCAAGCCTATCCAGATGTGCAAACTGGAACTAAAGACCTTCCCTGTGTCGTCCATTCATTCCCCATTCCACTATGATTACAAACCAACTCTAATTTACCATAAAGTTACTAGAAACGCATAGCACACTGATGAACCTCTCGTTAGTGGGGCTTTTAAGAACACATTCATGCTTTTAAAAGTCCGGGGAGAAACAGGGACAGATGAGATCTCTTGAGGAGAATCTGAAGATGGGCGCTCTTGAAAAACCTTAATTTAATACAACATTTCCTGCAGATCAGAAAGCACAGGTGAAACATCTGACATCAAAAAAGCAGGGGATGGGGAAAGTTACAACAGCTGAACATGGTTTCAAACTTAAAGAAGTGGCACAGTTGATAGGAGTCTTTTTCTTTCTTGCTTTCTAAAGAAATCCTGTGAGCAACTGTGAGCATCTACTGATGTCAAGCATCCCCCAGGCTAGTGAGCAGGTGGTGTGGCAGTAAGGAAACCACGCCAGTGAGACTGATTAAAAAAAAAAAAAAAAATCTTTCAAGAGCTTTATGTGCTCCAGGTCCCTCCCAGCTGAAGAGAAACATCTCCGTGAGGTGGCAGACAGGATCCAGCTCCGCAGGGCACCCGCTGACCCAACGGCACAAGTAAAGCAGAATACTGACTTTCAAAAAAATAGCATTAAAAAAAAGTTTTCACTGTCATCATTGCAAATAAGCTTGAAAATGTGAACTGGAAAGGGCTGAAGCCGTTACCTGCACTTGTGCCTGCAGAGGCTTGATTTAAAAAAAAAAAAAAAAAAAGCCACATGTGTGTCAAACACTTTACCAAAACAACAATACAGGAGCAATGTCTGTGATGGGATGGGAGGAAAACAAAAAGAGACACAAGGGAATCAGATGTGGTGCAAAGGGATGTGCTGGGCTCTTCCTGGGTTCTGCCCCTGTCCTGTTCTCCTCCCTGGGGCTGGGGTTCACTCCACACTCAGCATCCCCTCAGCACCAGGAACCAGTTAGTGGCATTAAAAAAGAAAAACAAAACAAAAACCCCTTTACCAAAACAAAGGAGTTGGGTTTGTCCCAGAAAATGTGACTCTCAGAAATGCTACTAAAGATTCAAATCCCTTCTAAGCTTCCTAGGTGCATCTGGCTTGCCAGGTGGTAAGACTGACCTGGTCTCTGCCATCCTCACTTTCAGAAGGACCAAGCAGTGTTTCTACAGTTCCTTCAAGACGGATGTCTACTTTTCAATCTAGATGAGTACAGATGACCTCGGAGCTGCCCTCCCTATTTCCACTCTCCCCAGTCACGTTCCTCTGTGCTGCATTCCCCCATCTCCCCAAGCACTTGAGACAATGCTCATCACCAACAAATCCCTCAGTGGAAATTGTGAGGACTCTCGGCTACCACGCACTCCTTTGCTGATTCTCTGCTCTTGATACTTCCTTGACACTATGCTCCTCAACGCTTCTGCAGATCATTATGACCACACATTGCACACTGATCACGTTAAAGCAACAGATATTTCTTGCACAGTTATGGCTGGCGTTTGCTATATCTTGAAATGACTAGTGAGGATTTAGCATTTTAGGTGGAAGAGATTCATTTAGCTGGTAAGGCCAATGTGGTTGTCACAACAGTGTGGATCAAATATAGCCCTTAGGTCAAAATAAGCAAGTACATTTATTCAGTAAATTATGTTTTCCTCTATGGGAGAAGTCTTGTTATTTTTACAGTACAACTGAGGCATATGTCCGACAATGCTTGTAACAAATATTTTTAATTATGAAGGAAGAAAGATGAAAACAAAAACTGTCACCAAGTAAGCTACCTCAGAAATGAAAAGAAATTTAAAATCATATCATTTTTCCCAGGTGAAAAGCAAATCATAAAGAGAACCTGATAAAAAAAGCAAAGAGGCAGGAGAACATTGATTCTCACCCAGATTTTTCTTTCCAAACCTTGAGATTTAGCAAATGCTTAGACAATATCAAAACCTGACAATGACAATACCCATAGGAGGCAAATATTTTTGATTTAGTGGATTCTACTCCAAGTCCTCCTGATGTCAGGAGAACATGACTTGAGAGAGGAGCGTTTAAGTGTGAAGAGACCTTAGGTTTTGCAGCTCTGGGCAATCACAAGCTTTAGACTACAAACTGGTGTGATAGGTGCCAGAGCTGCAGAAACCAGGGCCTAATGGGTCTAGGCTGTGCCCTCAGCCTGGCAGGTATATTTGGTACATGATGATTTAAATTGAATTCCTCTTATTTTGCATCACAGGTCATACTTAAGTCAATTCCTTACCTGTGGGCTATAATTTGTAATACAAACACTGAGTTTGATGGTTGATGGAAAAACTGATACGCAGATGGTAAAAACAGCATTCCTTGTTTTAATGTTTTATTTGTATTGAATTAGTACCCAAAAGTTCCAGCTGGGATTAGGATCTGATTGCTACTGTCCTTGTGTGCATTATTCAGTGCTATTTCATTCTTGGCAAGGTTTCCAATATACATATATATGTATATAGAAAAATATTTGTTCAAGGAGAGAGCTGCAGTAAGAAATCCTTGCTTTCTTGGAAAATTCTTAAAACAGAAAAAGTAATAGCAGTGAAAAAGACACTTAAAGTGTAAATAGAACAAACTCCTTCCATAATGACCTGTTGTTTGCTTAGAGATTTTTTCTTTTTTTTTTTATTCTTTTATTTTATTGTTTTCAGAGAACATTTTAAATAGCAAAAGCCAGGATACCTTAAACTAGGAAGATCTTAAGCTGAAACATATATCGATATTGCTTTGCTGAACCCATTTTCTCTGTGGAAATGGACAGATAATGATGTCTTGAACTCTTCCCTTATCAAGAATTAGGCTTCTAGTTTTCACTCCCAAAAGAAACTGGCACACCACAGCCTCAGTGTTGACACCATTTGGCCTGATACAGTGCTGTAGTAATTTAATCACTTCAGTAAGAGAACCATAAAAGCTTAGCCCTTTTGGGTTTTGCTTTGTTTGTTCTTCCTTTCTGTTTTACCATTAGTGAAGAATGTGCAGCAGCCTGGGAGAGAGGAGAAAAACATAAAAAAAAAAAAAAAAATCAAGCTTTTTCCTAGGAAGGTCCAGCCATTATGTCATTAGCCATAACATTTTCAGGGCAAAACCAGCCCAGGTTCTCCCTGACCCCACAGTGTTCTGCATGGCAAAAGCCATGATGGGTCCAAAAGCCATAGGGTGAGCTGTAGCTGGCTGCATCATTTGATACACACCCTTACTGCTTCTCACGTTCTTGGATTTGAGCATGTCCCTGTCAGTCACTGGCAAGAGCAGATTAAGAAGGGCAGCTGAGCAACAAGCAAAACCCAATGCTCAGGTTTAGCACTGGGGGCACTGTGTTATGTCAGTCACAGGACTGGTCCTTACCGCTAGCTGTATTACATAAACTCTCTTCACTAGAACACAGGCATTAGATTTGGATAAAGGCCAGCTAGATAATTACATTTTACCTTATTAAAATTTTAGAGCGCTGTCAATTGGAGGAGAGCCTTATTATTGAGCCTTCCGTGATTAAAATCTGCTGCCTCTTCCCTACTGTTGGTGTTATTTAAAGGATGCGTACAATAATCCATGCATAATCAGGACCAGATTACAGATCCCATGAGAAGGAAGGGAGTAGCAGTAGAGGGAGGATGTGTTTTTGCACATCTCTACAGGAGGCAGTCAGAGCACGGGCCCTTGCACCAATTGTGCATGAGTTGTAGCTGTCAAGCAATGACCGAGACTTTGCATAGCAAGGGGAACAGAATAGGCACAAGAGTAAAGCCATCGCTACACCATCCCCCTACTGCATCTAGAAAGAAAATTAGGAGCAGCCATCACCAAGTACCCCCAGAGTCCTGTGTGTATCTGGGCTCTGGGGGCTCTACCACAGTACAGGCTTTATGAACTGGGAAGAAAAAAATCCAGCTCAGCTCATGAGCCACCATAGCACAAAAGCCCCGTAGGGGATATTTGACTGCAGTGTCTACTTTCTTACTGCAGTTATCCTTCAACATTATGCCTGACTTTGTCTCCCCAGTTTTTTCCTCCTTCTGTTTCCAAATCAGAAGACTGCCTTTGCAAACAGCATATTCCCACTCTGCTCCCCAGGTACCACGCGAAGCTGCTTTCACTGGCTTCCTCTCCTCTAGTAACCAAACATCCCAGTTAACAATTTGCTGTCACAAGGCTTGCGGGGTATGGCAGAGCTGCAGCAACAGCCAGCATAACGTTTACTTCTTGTGCTCCACTGCTGCAAGGGACCCTACAAAAAAAGGAACTAGTTCACACAGGGACACATTGAGCTCAGAGTAGGAACGCCTACCACCCAAGGCAGGAGTGGCCCACTCATTACTGTAGCCCTGGCTGTGTAGATTACAGGACTGTGCAAAAGCTTCAAGTTTGTTTGAATACCACTGTATACTGTGGCACAGCCACAGAAAAGGTGGCCCTTACACAAAAGTTTTTCCCCTTTACGTAAATATGCCTGCATACTAGATGCATTATGTAGCAAGTAAAATCACTCCACCTCAATCACTCCCATCTACTTCAGGGGAAACATAGCAACAAAGGATGATGAAAAGTCTGAGGTACTCAATGCCTTCTTTGCCTCAGTCTTTAATAGTAAGACCAGTTGTTTTCCGGGTACCCAGCCCTCTGAGTTCAAACACAGACAAGGGGAGCAGAATGAAGGCCTCGTAATCCAGGGGGAAAGGGTTCGTGACTGCTATACCACTTAGACACACACAAGTCTATGGGGCCGGATGGGATCCACCCAAGAGTACTGAGGGAGCTGGTGGAAGTGCTCACCAAGGCCACTTTCAATCATTTATCAGCAGTCCTGGCTAACCAGGGAGGTCCCAGTTGACTGGAGGGTAGCAAATATGATGTCCGTCTAAAAGAAGGGCCGGAATGAGGATCCACGGAACTACAGGCCTGTCAGCCTGACCTCAGCGCCGGGGAAACTTATGGAGCAGATCATCTTGAGTGCCATCACACAGAACGTACAGGACAACCAGGTGATCAGGCCCAGCCAGCATAGGTTTATGAAAGGCAGGTCCTGCTTGACTAACCTGATCTCCTTGTATGACAAGGTGACCCACTTTGTGGATAAGGGAAAGACTGTGGATGTTGCCTACCTAGATTTTAGTGAAGCCTTTGACACCATTTCCCACAGCATTCTCCTGGAGAAACTGGCTGCTCACAGCTTGGATGGGCATACTCTTCACTGGGTAAAAAAACCTGGCTGGATGGCTGAGCACAACAAGTGGTGGTGAATGGAGTTAAATCCAGTTGGTGGCAGGTCACAAGTGGTATTCCCCAGGGCTCAGTCTTGGGGCCAGTTCTGTTTAATATCTTTATCAATGATCTGGATGAGGGGATCAAGTGCACCCTCAGTAAGTTTGCAGGCAACACCAAGTTGGGCAGGAATATTTATCTACCTGGGGATAGGAAGGGTCTACAGAGGGATGTGAACAGCCTGCATCGATGGGCCAAGGCCAACTGTATGAGGTTCAACAAGGCTCAGTGCCAGGTCCTGCACTTGGGTCACAATAACCCCATGCAATTCTACAGGCTTGGGGAAGAGTGGCTGGAAAGCTGCCTGCCGGAAAAGGACCTGGGGGTGCTGGTTGACAGTCAGCTGAATATGAGCAGGCAGTATGCCCAGGTGGCCAAGAAGGCTAATGGCATCCTGGCCTGTATCGGAAACAGTGTGGCCATTTGGAACAGGGAAGTGATCGTCCCCCTGTACTCAGCACTGGTGAGGCCGCACCTTGAGTCCTGTGTTCAGTTTTGGGCCCCTCACTACAAGAAAGACATTGAGGTGCTAGAGCGTGTCCAGAGGAGGGCAACGGAGCTGGTGAGGGGCCTGGAGCACAAGTCTTATGAGGAGGGACTGAGGGAACTGGGGTTGTTCAGTCTGGAGAAAAGGAGGCTGAGGGGAGACCTTATCACTCTCTAAAACTGCCTGAAAGGAGGTTGTAGTGTGGTGGGGGTCTGTCTCTTTTCCCAAGTAACAAGTGGAAGGAGAAGAGGAAATGGCCTGAAGTTGTACCAGGGGAGGTTTACATTGGATATTCAGAAAAATTTCTTCACTGAAAGGGTTGTCAGACATTGGAACAGGCTGCCCAGGGAAGTGGTGGAGTCACCATCCCTGGAGGTATTTAAAAGACATGTAAATGTGGCAACTAGGGACATGGTTTAATGGTGTACTTGGCAGTGCCAGGTTAACGGTTGGACTCAATGATCTTAAAGGTCCTTTCCAATCTAAATGACTCTATGATTCTAGATCCCTAATTTAAAACTTCATGTGCAAAAGCAGCAACCACCTTGAGGTGTTCCAAAAACACAGCACATGCTTGCATTTGTGGCAGTCACTGCAAAAAGACAACTCGCATGTAAATTCTGGACCTTGCAGTATTGAAACAGCACTGAATTATGTACTAAATCCCACATGAATACTGGAAAAAGTAGCAAAACATTTTATACTCCTTTATATGAAGTTGGATGAAAAATTTTGTTCAGAAAATACAGTTGAGGATGGCTTCTTGGAAAGGTGAGTGGGAAAGCAAATCCTGTTTCAGCCAGTAGTACTATTTATCTGAACTGACAAAAAGTTAAACCAGGTTTTCCTACTGAAGCAGGAGGAGGATACCTAAGGATCAACAGGCAGGGGTTAATCCTAATGGAACTGGTGGATAAATCTCCATGAATCAATAACAGGGTCCAAACTATCCTAATCCTTAAATTTGCACTAGCCCTGCTGCAACGCTAACTACTGTTAGCCGTGATGAGGTAGGTAGACGTTTTCAGAGCAGATTATACCCTCATTTCTTGCATGATTTCTATTGGCACAGAAGCACTGCAATCTTGAGTGTGACCTGCAATTGCTCCATTGTGAACTTGGCTACCACCATCATAGAAATGGACATTCAGCTCTTGTATTACACATCTTGTATTGTTCTACTTTCTTCTAGTGATGAGATGCTGTTTCATTTCCTCATACAATGCATTGCAGGCATGGCTAGGGTCCTTCTACACATGCCCTAGTCCAGGTAGGGTCTTGATTACTGAGAAAAAAAAGGAAAAAAAGGAAAAAGAAAATAAAAGGACTATCTACTGTCTTTCAGTTCAAGGCTCCAGAGCAGCATGGGCTTTGAGGCCCAGCAGAAAACTATCTAGTAACCACTTCTGTATGGCACTTGGACTCTGCATTCACAGGCAAACATCTCCATAAACCAAAGTTTGCTTCAGTATTGGAGCTGGCATGCTCGTTATCACTGATTCCACAGAGGCCAATATTAGCTCCTCTAGAAACCGTTTTTGGGGCCAGGATTATACCTTATTCTATTTGTTTGTCCCTAAAGTATAGGGACGCTAGAGCTTCCTAGAGCCAGACGGGTCTGTCAGTCCCCTTCAGCAAGAAAGAATCAGAAATGTCCCTGCTTTTTAGTACAAACATGAAACATGAGGGTGCTTGCATCTAATGGTGACCACAGAAATGGGTCTTCCCAGAGAGAACCAAGCCAGGTCTACTTATCTTATTTAGTAACTTGAGTCTGGAATAACACCTTAAAGTCCAGTGGTATAAAATTCCCACTGGTAACCATTTAAAGAGCCACTGAAACTGTTATAAAGAAAAAGCTTTTTCAGTCTTCCAGTGCAAAAAGGTTCCTGCTACAAGAAGCCATCTATATAGCTCAAAGCGACATGGTTTTAGAGACTGTTGCTAAAGCTAAGCAAGACCAAGGCATATATCCCTGAAGGAGAGAAAGTTTTGGGAGTGACCTCAAAAGTGAAAGCTGCCGTCAACCTAACTTCACCGCGGGAGGGTGAATTCCACACTTGCCCATCCAGAGCAATTCCAGCATTATCTTAGATTTCCTCTCTCTACAGCTAGTGAAAATGCCTCACTCCAAAGTTACAGAAATATTGTCAGAGTCCACTGCAATTTTGTACAGACAGCCTGAACTGAACTGTCCTGTTAGCTAAATAGGAAAGACACACTGGGGTAGAAACATAGCCGTCAGGCTATGTCATCATACTGATGGTTGCACCACTGATTTCTCATGCATTCTCATACTAAGGTTTCTTTTGTCCTATCTGAGTTCATTTTTTTTTGGAGCAGATACCTTTAGTATTACAGAGACATTTGTTACAGAAGAGGCCAGAGATACATTCTGTATGGATCTGAATGAAAAACACGTGCCTTAAGTCACTCTTACAATGGTGCAGAACATCACAAAGATGCCCATAAAAGCAACCTTTCTTCATTATTTGAAATAAGCCAAGTGTAGTTCTCTTCTGAATGGGAAACACAGACTTAAAATGACATGCCAGTTCTTGAGGGTTTTCTGTTTATCAGTAGTGCAATAACATCAAAGGAATGGATAGCAACTAATTTGTTTGATTTATAACTTGATTATTTTTACACACACTTACCAAAGATGACACCTTTTAGGGATCAGTTGCTTAATGAGATTTCATTAGAGCTATTAAGTAATGTTAGCTGTTTGAAACAGTATCATCAGAGCCACCATGCCTATATGATTGTCTTGAGGGACAGGGACAATACTGGATGCAAAAAGAAGAGGTTTTTGACATTCTTAAGTTTACGTGTGCACGAGTATTAGCCTCGCTTTTCCATGTGTTTTCTTTTCTTAGGCAAGAAAATTGGAGTCTGCAGGTTTCAAGTGGATGAAAGTAAACACCCAGTGATACGCAAGCAAAACCAGTAGAGATGCCCATTTTAATTGTGAACCCATTCCATGATCAAACACCATGGGACTCAAAGGATAAGCACTTACAATGAGAATGGGTCAGCAAGACAATTTGGAGAGTGTCTATTCCCATGAGCTACAAAGAGGTTTTCTGTTTGTTTGTTTGTTTTTTTGAGAACCTCATTACAGGGAAATATAAGTTGCAACTTCCCTACTGATTATTAGAGGAGAGCAACAAAGGGCATATCTGTTCTCTGTTCAATGACCCATGCAACCAGGGCAATATCCACAGCAGGCAAAGCCAGACTGTAAGAAGCTGAAACGTCCAGCACAGCAAACATTTTTAAATGAATGTAGTTAGGGCTGAATCAAGGTGATCTGTGAAGCCTGCTCAAAAATCCTTTCTCTTAGGAAACAGAAAAGTACATTCAAATAAATGAATAAATGTTTCCATATGTCCTATAGTTATAATTTTAACACGCTAAGCTAGAGAAACTTGGACTATACAAAGTTTATATAGACTGTAAAACATGAAAATGGAGCTCAATGCTCTTTGTCACATTGCTGAAACTAAAAAGAATATTCAATTTTGCATTTCTTCTTGTTTCTACATGCAACACATTAAAAAGGCCACTTTTCACAATTGCTACCAAAAAAGGTGCATCATTTCTAGAAGCAAGAAGTAACTGATCATGGCACCACATGTCTCTGGCACTAGGAACAAGTGCATGCTTTCACTGCTGAAGATTTTTTGCAGTAAATTTCCAGCCTGGCTGGAGGCTGCTCACCTGTTTTACATATGCAGAGGAAATTACACCCTGCAGCAGTCATCCTCCACCGTCTCAGCACTTGCAAGGTACAATACGAAGATTTGAGATTCATTAGGCTGTGGATGCAAATAGGGGCTCATGTAGAAAGATATCCAGGAGTGGTGGTAGCATGTAAAACTTGAGGAGGATCACAGGCAGTGCCACTCCTCAAGCACAGAGAAACTGTCTTTGAAAGGGTAAATCTCATTTGTGCAGGAGACAGACTTCCTTGAGGGGCTTTACAAGGCTGCGAAGTACAACCCTGCAGCATCAACACTTTCCACTCTATCACAAGCTCCAACGCTTTCTGCACACTTCCAAGAGAAAACCATATTTTAGCCTGCCTCAATGAATTGGACATATGTATACCATACAGAAATCTAATAAAGCCCAGGCAAGCAGAAAAGAAAAGTGAGCAAAGCACCTATAATAGGTGTCAGTGACATCTCTCAGCACACTGCTGGAAGGCTCAGGCACCACGGTACTGGGCACTGTGTCAGAGTCAGAAGTCTGAGACAAGAGAGAAAGGACCCCAGTATTTCACTGCTTTGGAGGAGATGAAAAATGTAGCAACACTCATCTATATCTTTTCAGCCAGGGGGAGGGGAAAATGGAGATATTGACATGGAAATAATTCTGCAACAACTTTATTCTATTGTTTTCGACCTTTGCTGCTCCCAGGCAGATAAGAAGGATGAAGACAACACTGGCCTATTAAAACCAGACGGTGAATTAAATAGTAAACATTGTAATCTCAACTTTTTTCCACTTACAGAACTCCATATAGTTTTGTTCAACTGAAGATCTGAATTCTTTATGATTCACACTTGTTTGCTTCTGTTAGCAGGTTTGGCCCCTAAGCACTTACAGGCAAGTGTCCCTAAACTGCATTCTTAAGGGTATGAACTGGTATAAACCAGGATTTTTTCTACTGGGTCATGGACAATGATTTATAGAGCAACGTTAAGGGGCCTCTGGATCCCAGCCTCTACTCTAGTGGAAAACAAAGAACAACTCAATCACAGTGTTTGAGAGGGATCCACTGCAGCATATTAGTATCATAGCTTCGGGTACTCTTGATGTAAGAGCACAAAATTCATAAACAATCTTTTTTTTCAATGCCTTTCATGCCATTTTATGATTCTAGCCAGAAACAACACACAATAATAAAGTGTTTTGCTTTGGAAACAAACTACTGTTTAGATGTTTCTATCTTACTAAGTCTCTGCTTTTGCTATTCTGCTGTAAGCTGCATAGGTACATGTGAAAAACGTTACCTTGCTCTTAACGTTGCTGTTTTGTTTGCTGCAAGGTATTTGTGGGAATAACAGAAATAAGGTAAAAGGGTCCTGGGCATCAATGCACAGATCAGTTTCATTCTGCTACTACTTGTCTGATACTTGTTTGATTTTATTCTTTGCTACTGCTGCTTATCTAATTATCGCTCCTTACTGCTTTTAGCTGTATGCAGACATCTTTTACACCACCTAGATTACTTTCTTCTCAGAGAGATGGGTAGCTCTTACCTTGAGGAGAGTATATCCACAAGATTTTGGGTCCATCCTACCCCTCAGGGCTTTATAACCATTTTTCCTCCTCTTGTGCTAACACCAAGCCTGATACCACAAGGCATCAGAAGAGCAAGCGTACTGTACCTGTACAACAGCCCACCATGGAGATTTTCCCCAGCTATTCCCAAAATTACAGGGACTGACACATAGTTGTACATGAAAAGCAACATGTAGGAGAGACTTCCAAGTTCCTTTACAAGGTAACGGCCTTTTTTCTTTTTTTTTTTTTTCAATATTTAAAAGGTAAAGGTGCTTCTCTTTTTAGTATTATCTAGCAATGAATAACCTATATTATTGTTTTGTACAATACTGTTCACTTAAGTCTCCACTGCATTATATCCACATGTTCATGCACGCACACAAACATACTATTAAGTTTTTATTGAGATACGTGCTAGCTAAAATCATTACAACTGCCACCACTTTGAGAGCTTCAGTTCTCTTTCCTTTCCTCATCGTCTCATTTGCTTCCAGGCACCCTGTAACAAATGTCTTCAGATTCCATCTATTCCTCTGATATTGTGCAAACGTTTTATCTGTACACAAATTTGTCCTCTCCTCTGCTTTGTGGGATAAGAAAACCCCACCACATTTTGTTCAGTAAATGCCCAAAAATTCACCTTATGCTTATGTTGGCCATTGGTTCCTTGGAATGATCTGCCTTTGCAACAGGCGAAAAACCTTTCTAGAAACAGCACTGAAAAATTAAGAGACAACAAGTAAGAACAAAGGGCTTGGAATCTGAAAGAAATCTCAAACCCAGAACTCTATTAAACAGTAAAACGCAAGCAAGCCTAAAGTAATGATGGAGCACAAAAAGTGACAACGTGAACCAGAAAAAAATATACAGGTACTGGGAAATGACCGTAATCCTCGTAATTTTCCAGTGGTCCTGATTATTATAATCTGCATCTCCACAACATTATTTCACTAATGCATTATCACATACAGCAGTTTTTTCTTGTTTATTTTGGAACACAGCTGTTGTGTTAACTGAGCCCAACAGATAATGTGTTCGTTGGTGCTTCTTAGACTCTAGCCTGTACAGAACACAGTAGGGAAATGAAAGCTGGGATGGTATAATTTTTTTTTTTATCCTGGCAAAATGATTCCTATAAGCTGCAAAAAAAAAAAATAGATCTTCCCTTCACAGCAGGACCTTCCTATAGAAGGTAAGAGCAGAGTTTTCACCTTTTTGTAAGGGACCATGAAACTAAGGACAAAGGGAACATGAATTTTCATGCTAAAATCTTAAGTTCCTCCTGCACAGCTTTATAGTTCTTGACATTTTGTTAATGACTTAGCAAGGTTTACACCTTCAGTCAGTAAAATCTAACTCTGACCAAGAAAGTTCACTCAGAAATCCAGAATGCATCTGTATTTTCTTGGTTTGGGCTATTCAGGACCTTTGGAAGGTAGGAGGGACCAGCACCTCACCCTGTTGCCCCTCTTTCCAACACTTCATACCTGATAAACAGGATTGGAAATACACTGCCAGAGAGCTGTGTTCCCTCACCTGTAGCCACGGAGCAGTCATCTTGGCTGCTGTTGTTCCTGCAACAGCAATCAAATCTGCTGATAGCAGCTGCCTTCAGACTACAGCACATTTCTGCTTCCCATAAAGCAAATCTGTGCTACTGATACTTGGAGGCATGGACTCCTAGGATACACTGATACCCGAGCAACCAAGAGATTAGACCCTTCAGTACTTCACTCCTGCCCAGGTAACACAGCACGCCTTAGATCTTCCCACTGGGGGATCTCCTTTCGATATTACTTAGGAATATAATCAGAAGACAGTTCAGATGATGCTAGTAGGCAGTCAGTTGCAGACATTTCAATACACAAGTGAATGCAGAGTGATGGAAAGATACAACAATCAAGACAGTTGACCTCAGACATACTGGGGAAGACATCCGAAATATAAGCAAAGTTCTTTTAGAGGTGACAGGTCGGAGTGGCAATCTGGATTGTAGCTTCTTAGCCATAAGGCAGAGACAGAGAACAAGATGTGAAAGGGTAGAGAAACAACGCCAAGAAAACAGAGCTCTGACATGAAGACACAAGGAGGGAAGCAGCAGTACTCAAGAGAACTGCAAAGGAAAAGGGATGGTGAAAGGGACAGAAAAGTGGAAATTTCAAATGTAGATGGACCTTGTCCAACTGTGTAGGGTTTTGTCACCTTCTGCCTCCTGCAGGAAGTCTGCAGTTGCACTCAAAGTATTCTGCAGCCAAGATACAAACCAATCCATAAGGCATTTCCCTATAGGCTTTAATGGCAGCATACTATCCCTAGTGAGTAGGGCTGAACGTTCAGAATCAACCTCATTTTGATGCCTTTCTTCAAACAATGACTGATGGGAATTTACTATTTGTGCTCTATCAGTATTTTCCTGGGCCAAGGGCGGAGCACATCACCTGTAATATCATTACTGAATTAACACTTGTAATTACAGATAATAATAGTAATAATAATAATCATCATCTTAATCTTGAAGCCATTTGTCTATATAATTAGCCTCCATCCTTAACTTCTTTCAGTTACTGTTGGCAGCAATGGCTGAACCCAAAGCACAGAGGGGGCAGGAATCACTCCAAGTTCTTTATGCTTTGGCTCCAGTACAAGCTACGGGAAAAGTTATTAATAAACATCTTAACCTGTAGACAGTTGTCATGCAGAAGAACTGGTTATGCTGCTGAAACTGCACAGATGACAATTTATAGGAAGAAAGAACAGGTTATAACTATTGCACATTTTTGGAAAAAAAAAATTATGTGCTTTCAACAAGTATGAATACCTCAATCTACAGCCTGGCTTCTGAGTTTTTGCAAGATCATTCCCTGTTGGTTTTACAAACAGAAAACAAGTGTTATGGGGTAGAAATCAGACAGAACATAGCATAGGACATATTACAAGACTGAAAATAGCTTTGCACTTAGATATTTTCCATGGATGATAAAGAGGGGTAATATATTGTGACTGACATGTCTGTGACCTTCTAAAAGCTTGCAAGTAGCTTTTAAGAGCAAGGGAACATTCTTCTCTGCACAGTATCATAGAAATAACTTTATTTTTTTAATTAGCTCTCCATTCATGAGAATTAAAAGAAAGAAAAACTAGGTAGGTGGAGGGGGTGGAATTCAGCGATTTAACTACTAGATCTCATTGAAACTTTTGCACACATGATCTATCACTGCTTTGTATACAACAGATTTTTTTTTGCAATGGGTCAAACTGATCAGAAAAAAAGGAAAGATTACACAAGATAATATATGTTGCCAGAATGCCTCAGATTCTGGTTAGGGCTTTAAATTTTGATATTTTTTTTCCCCTTATAGAAGATTCAATGAAAATTAAGGTGCTTAACACGATAATGAGATAGAGTAGTAGCAAGGGAGAAGAGAACATATGTTCATTTATTTACAACAATATTGCGAAATGTTCAACGTCTTTAAATCAGTGAGACACACATTCACCATATAATTTAATTAGCACTTATGGTAGATACCATAAACGTTTCTAATGCACACTATTACATGCAATTATAAATAGCGTGCTTATTTATAACAGCAAACTGACCAGAAGATGGCTCCATAGTGAATACAATGCAACTTAAAATTCACTCAAGGGAATAGACTGATGTCAAAAAGTGCAAGCTGTATTTATCAATCCTGAAAAGTAAGTTAAGTAGGTCTCTCTGAAGGGGTAAAGTCATTGTAGTGCTTCAAATTATTTTAAAATGTATTATGAAAGAGATTGAGCAGGTACATAGATAATCACCAATCTGCTTTATTTCTTTAAAATTTAAAACAAGAGTAACTAATGCTAGTGAAAATCCAATCTTATTCCCATGTTACGTTGTTCAAAATTTGGTTTTCCCCAGGAAAATAAAACTCCGTTTTAGGGGCTGACCCAATGACCACTGATGAAACCCATGAAAAAAACTGATAAATCCACTGGGTTTTGCTTCATGCTCTCCTCTGGGGTGTCCTCAGGACAGCAGAGTCACAAACCTGTGCCTTGATTTCCACTACAGTCGACTGGAAAGAATGAAAAACCATTTCACAGCATTTATAAATATGCTTCTTCCTTTACAACTACTATCCTGGGAAGCAGACTGTACATCTGCTATCACCAGTGAAAATAAATAGATGCTCTTTCCTAGCTGGAATGGCACATGCCACTGTTCTTCAAGCTTTGTGCATGTGCAGGACCACGGGCTTTCTTGTGTGTCAATCATTAGCGCTGCCCAGAAAACAATAGTGCTACATTAATGTGCTGCTATCTGGAAATAGCAGACAATCTATGAAACACAGTAGCTTTATACTTCAAGTAGGTGAAACTGCTAACTACAACAGCAGTCTTTTCAAAAAAGCAGAGGATTTAAAAAAAGAAAAAAAAAATGAGCAAACCAGTTCAATATGACTGGAATCAATTAGGGCACTCTTTACATCACAACTCCATAAAGGCCTTTCATACTCTTCGTAACATCACTTAAAATTAAATTACTATGCAAGGATTCCAAACATTAATAACGTACATCACTGCACCACATTATAGATCTGGACATAGCAGGGAGGAGGAGATGGTTAATCTGGAGAATTTTGAAAGCAACAAGAAGATGACTTCTTGCAATTGATGAAAGCCAATGGAAAGATGAATTTACTTCCATCATATCATTTCTGCTTTACACAGGTGTTTTGCACAGATTGAATGGGTACAAGTGTCCTTGGGAAGCATAAGCCATGACAGGTAGGTTAAGACAGTCAAGCTTGCACCAGAGATACAGACAGGCATGATGGCAATAGAGAGAATGTAGTTTGGGGAGACACTGATGGATAGCAATACAATTTGGAATAGGTCAAGTCAGAGTAGAGGGAGATAGAGGACCAATTTCTTATTGGATGCTGACAATCAATACAAGGTTCACTTTAAATTAACATGTTACTATTAATGATATTGAAGGATGTTTTTCTAAAAAGTTACTGTAAGATAAGTATGTTATGTCCTTCACACACACACACACACATCTTCACCAAGCTACATGAGATCAGAAGATCTGAACAGCCCATTTCATCAACATCAGGAAAAGGCAAGGGAACATTTTAGCTAACTCTAGGGTAAAAAGCATTAAAAACTCCACAAGCTGTTTACTCA
>VYZV01038702.1:42691-93657 GCA_013401275.1 Pandion haliaetus | reverse complement strand
CAAAGGTTTTCTCAAAGGCTTTTATTCTAACTCTATTCCCAGCTTTTAAATATTGAAGCAGAAGTAATTAATATTAATAGAACATAGAGTTTCTGCAATTAAGATATAGTCTAGACATGCAATAACATAATGTTTATTCAAACAAGAAAGAACAGTGCATCAATAATTATGACCTGAACCATTCATTGTAATTCAAAATCAGGTAATGGTAAATTTGCAGTACCCACTGCTGAGCACAAGGAACACCCTGTTGTCTAGACACAAATTCTTCCTGAAGGAGGACTGTGATTCACTCCAGAGCTTTTGATCAACACATCCAAAGTGTAAACAAATGTTTCCTGAAATAGAAAATTCTTTTCACTTGTCACAACATAATTGCAGCTGTTCATATTTCAGATGACAACAGTACCTGCCTCAAAATTTCCTAAGTCCAGATCCCACACTGCTGTATTCTACAGCTGGTATGGCAGAGTCTAGCAGCTGGCACTGCAACTACCCAAAACACTCCATTGCCACCAAACAGCCCAGACCTAATTGCCACAGCTGCCCTGAAACTGTCACAGATGAAAAAAAGGTAATTTTTTTGCTCCATGGGTCACCACAGAAGGATGTCCTTAAAGAAGCAGATGAGGAGGGGCAATACCCACAGCAGACCTTTGGAGTGCAGGAGGTGGTAGGTTAGACCTGAGTAATTCTGAAAGGAAAAAACAAATTACTACTAAGTTAGCTGCTCCACTCCATACTTATATGGCTTTCCTGGGTAAAAGGCTGAAGAGTAGATTATGAGGAAACAACCATATTTTCATGCAGAAGGTTACAAGCATCTTGAAGGAATATAATCTGAAATCCAACACATGTATTGTGAGGAATGGAAATCCTTTTGCATAGTCACTGTAGGCTTCAGCAGCCAAAAGTTTCCCATAGCCAGTTGCTGCCATTCTGGATACCAGACTTTCTGCAGGAACAGACCATTGTTATTAGTTTCACTATTTATTTGGAGTGAAAAGTCAGATTACAATTCCCCTTTGAAATGAATTTTAGAAGAAGCAGCCTTAAATAGTCAGCAGGCAGAAACTCTTAATTTTTCCAAAGTGAAGAATTGTTCATAAATCCCCATTATGCTATGCCATATTTATAAGATAAGGAATATGCTAGCACAAGAAGACTAAAAGAATCATATGGGTAAAATTACAGATTTTCAGATTGCCAAACTGCTGGATTAAAATAATTTTTCTGTAGCTGACTTTCAATTTTTTTTTCCCCCTCCCACACCCCTAACTCAAGAGAGGAAGCCTGACTTCCTGCTTTAACTGATAATACTCCAAACCATTTTCCCTGATACTAAAGAAAAATCACATATCTTCAGAAGCTTGAAAGGGAGTTTTGAAGAAGGATGAAGACACAGAATGGAAAGACATTTGAAAGATGAAATTACCGTTTAAAGATGTCAAAAAGTGAATGTATGTAAAGTGAGTTTCTCAGTTTCTTTATGAAGCAGTCAATAAGATCAGCTTCACGTTTTCCTCCTTTGATTCTTTGAAATATGGGTTTTTTTTCCCCTGTGATACAAGTGTTAATTTTAGAGTTCATTTAAAATTCATAAACCGGAAAATGGTAGTATTTTTTGTTTGTATACTCATACAAAGAATAAGGTGTTTCTTGAGCAGTTCAGTCACAGACTTTATTCATGAGATGCAGCTAGCGGTTTTATTCATTCATTCACGTATCAATACTTGTAGACACCACACTTACTCCACCACCTGCCACACCTATAGACATCACTCACACTTTCGTGGTTATGTTTTCCTCCAAATACTAGGTGGCAATGATGGTTTTGTGCCTTTTATTAGCATTTCTTGAAATGTGTTTGCTCTCATATATTTGTTCTTCAAATGAAGACATTTGAACAGGTTTTAAACAGAGATTAGGCTTATATATAACGAACAAGACCCAGTCAATACTACAATCTGCAACGCGGATAAATATCCAGGGCTTGACCTCACCAGACTGTTATCCTACATTTGATTACTGCAATTTTGCACCTTCTCTGAAGCATCTGAGGTTAACTACAACTAGTGATCCAGCCTGCATACCCAGCTGCAATGCAGTTTGGTCAAGGAGCCTGAAATTCAATAAATACTCCACACTACCTTAGGCACACAGTACCTGAACTGTGGGGTAAGGGAGCCCTGTGAGATCCTCTACAGTCCTGGTCTGTATGAGCACCCTGGCAGCATCCCAGCTCCAGCCTGTAACAAGACCTTGGTGCACACCTTGTTCCTGCAGGGCATGGGCTCTTCCAGACAGAAAATAATTTGGGGACAGAAAAGCTGTGAATGCAATATGCCCTGCTCCTTACCCAAATTTAACTAGCCTCAGAGTGGGCAAAGCCATAGGCCACAGCTACACTTGGATGTAGATTTGAAGTGATGAGCTTATTGCCAAAACAGCTGCAACACCAGGCAGGAGTTTCGAAAGCTCTAGGTTAGAAGAACAGATCCAGCTGAAATTTTCTTCAGGAATTTCATATAGATATTAAAAAACCAAACCACCAAATAAACAAAAACCTTTGAATCTGCTTCCTCTGTGACGTGGCCATCTAGCCACACTATTATAGAGCAGTGCTTGGTCTAGCATGCGGTGTTATTCAGCAGACAAGCACTGATCACAGCCTGTCCTTGTGCATCCAAGACATCTCTTGATACCTGCCTCATTTTCAAGTACTAGGAGAGTCTCAAGTTTTACCAAGATAAGTCTGTACAGAAACACAATCTCTCACCAACACACTTTCCAGCCGTACAAGGGGGTAGGTGTATGGACAGGTCAGGAGTAAGCCTTTTGTAAACTGTCCTGGTTTGGCAAAATCTTCCCCCCCCTGCCAAGAGACAGCTGAATCAAGTCAGTATGGCATTCAGGGGGGCTGCTGCAACTCTCACCTTGCTGGTTCCACAAGCAACCGTGAGGACCTCTGGACTGTTTAATATCCATTTCTTCCCATTATATGCACCCCAGTCTCTGACATGTGTCTGGTAGTGGTGAAAGTATTTAACACCAACAGATGACAGACAGAAGAAGACAGACAGGCCTTCAGCATCAAAAGCAGCTCCACCCCCATTCCTGCTTCATTTATAGAAGGTGAAGGACTTGCCTTTCTTCATCCCCACAACCCCTTTATGAAATTACATCTTGGTAGTATTTTTGTCCACAAAAGCAATGGACAGTTTCCCTGCAAGACATCAGCATAGCTTTCTTTAAGACCTCCACTTTTCAAAGCAATACTTATGCAAGCATTCACTAAAACTACAGAAATCAGAATGGAGTGACTGATAGAGTTTCAAAAGAGGTCACTCAACCATACCTAAGTAACATTTTAAATTAAGTATTGAACAGTGGGTAGATTACAAGAAGATGGCAGAGCAGATAGAGGATAGCATTAGAAATGCAAAGAGAAACTTTGAAAATAGGAGTTGAAAGCCGTGCTAAATACAACACTTTTTCCAATGCTACAAATTAAGAGATCAGGGAAGGGGAAAATGAGAACATTACGGGCCAGAATGATAAAGTGAATCACTTAGGATGGCAAAATGCCTGAACTATTACATTATTGCATTCTCAATACATTTGCTAAAGGGAATGATAAAAGTTGGTCTTTGACCTAGCAGCAGATATATAGTTACATAAGGCTACAAATAGCAAGATGGGAGTTTATTACGAAAAACTCACAATTACATGTGTGTCAGAAACCTAACATGTGCTACCTGCCTCTGATCAGAGGCAGCAATAAAATTCTTGTGTTTTGTGCATTATTACTCCTTATTAAGCTGTATTTCTGTTAGTCTCTGATGTAAGGAGACACATACATTGTGCTATGTCAGGTCATGTCAACTCCCATCAAGTCATATGATGTAACACAGCCTGATGTAACCTGACATGGTGCATATTAGTGCCAATGGAAAAAGCCTAAATGCCAAGCCATTTTCAATAAATACACTCTGTGTGCTGGTGTACAGCAAGACCCAGATGGGGCTTTATCCTGCAGCTCTGCAAAAATACCAGTCATGGAAAGCTGTGGAGTTTCAGAAAGATGGAAAAAAATTTTCATAAAACACATTCTGCAGAAGCAGACATCTATTGGCATTCATGTCCAGAGCTATTAAGCATGATGTAGAGACCCTATGAATCAAGAAAACTTAATTATCTTGGATGAATTTATTTCCAAGACTGTTAAAATAATCCCATGCAGCTCTGCAATAAGTGTGGCAACAGAAACAGCCAATAGGCTGTATTTAAGCTCAAGATGAACTTTCTCTTCTCCCCCATCCTTGTTTCTGTTACTCATTGCTGTTGCTCCATTAGCACCAAGGGTTTGTTTGGGTATATCCTAGTAACAATCCACAGAGCTATAGACTGTGTTTGAATATTACCTTTCAACTTTGTCTGCCCTTGTGCAGCCTATCCAAAATCTAGCCTGAGGATCTGAACAGATTCAGTCTCTTTGTGTATTTACATTTCTGAAAGGTGCCGCCTTATTGTTACAAGACAGCATAAGTTCGGATGAAAAGAAGACTATCAAGAAGTGAAAAGTATGCCAGGGAGGAAGATAGCTCAACAACATATCAACCTGGACAGCATCTAGGTTCACTGGCCCTGTCAGTGCATGTACAGGCAAATTATAGTAACATTGATGTTCTTCCCATCGTGCAAAAAACTCCAACACGTGCAACGGAATTGTTAATTGTTGGAAAACACTTCCCTTGTTCCTCATTTGAACGGCTTGATAAAGGGCTTGGCTATGTCCCATTGTTTTTAGTCGTGTCTTCAGTGTCTTATGGAGACATACAGCTGTACAGGCTCCATGGTGCCTGTCCTTGCCTCAGCCACTGCCTCCTTTGGAAAACAGCATGGCAATTAGGAGCCCAACCGCCAGCACATTTGTAACAGCAAAGGTAATTCTCTGAAGGGTAGTACAGGTCCTCTGTAATTCAACGAGACTCACCCCACCTCATTTTTGGCCTACCCACACATGGCATAACCCTTACGGAGTTTGCCTACACAGTATTTATACATGAGAACTCTTTGCCGTTTAGGTGTTTACATTTGACTTAGAGATACAGCGAAGAAACAAAGAGATCAAAGCTCATCAAACTGATCGCTTGCATAAGATTGTGGGATTGGCACATGCATCAGTTAGAGAATCACAGACAGGTGGAAAGCCTTGGCAAGTACAAGACTTCAGTCCTTTCAAAGACTGTTAGCACCTTTTCAAAGAGAAAAGGATAACTAAAATACACTGCACAGCGCCTTCCTTCTCATCCATATTAAAAGCTGCCCCACAGGTCTTCACCACTTGGTTATTTTTGATAGAGCATTCAAAGAGGAGAATAATACTTTTGCCCTCAACTTTGCCATGAACATAATTCAACTACTTCAATAATGCTTTAAATACTTAAATAACATTGCTAAAGAAAATTTTATGGAAGGTAAGCATCTGCTCCTTACAGCAAGTTGCTCACTGCTTAAGCAAACACCTTTCCCAGCCACTTTTCAAGAACCAGTTGGAAAGGGCCAAAGGTGAACTTTGGCATCAACGATGATTTATTTGCACAAAACAGTTTAAATGCAAGCAATATATTCCTGTCACCCAGACAGCTGACAAAATGTCAGTTGCCTTTATCAATTGTTTCAGTACCTCCTGTCAGCTGCCATCAATCTTTGGAATAAACACAATAAATAAAACCGCATAGGCAAATGGCTGCCAAATGAACCACAGGTTAAGCACGTTTCACCTATATGCAATTTGGTGCCAATAGTTATTTTGATCAGAAGCCTAAATTCAAAGTGAATACAGAGCTTCAGCCAGAGAGGAGGCAAGGCACATCATGATAAAGATACACAGGCACTTTTCTTAATACGCTCAGCAGGAAAGCGTCCCTTGGCCACCTTGGTCTCACCGTCCAGTGGACCATCCACAGCAACATGCTCCTGAAACCTGCCCCGTGCCCACACACCAAAGCAAAACCTCACTCTTGCCTTGGGCACAACAGAAGAGGGAGAGGTGAATGTGAATTAGAAACACAGAGGGTGGCACAGCTGAAGGGGACAGAGCAGCTTGGCTAGGTCTGCAGGACCACAAAGGTCAGATGTGACTGGGGAAGCCACCAGGCTCCAGGCACTGCTCAGCTGATGCCCTTACCCCACTTGCAGGCCCCCAAAGCACAAGCACCAGCTGCTCAGACCTCCATCTCAAGCCTCCCACACCACCCAGGAGTTCCCACCACACTGAGAAGACCTGCTGCAACCTCTCCCCTACATAATCACCCCCAGGGGCAGGGCCAAGGAGGGGGGACCACCCCTTAAAGTCAAAGGGCCCATTTCCCACTTGCCCAGCCAGCCTCAGTTTTGCATTGGAGGGGCAAGGGAGAACAGCTCTCCACACATGGCAGAAGGTCAAGATGGGAATTAACGGTGGCAGAAAAAAAAAAACAACTCAAACTTATAAAGGCGCCTTTTCTAAGTTTCTTATTTTTTAAACATCTAGGGAAGGTGATGTGAGAAGAAGGTGAGGCCATTGCTCTCAAGAACTGAAGCAATGAGATGAAGATGAGTTTATAGTGCAATACAATACATCCAATAGAAGCATTTTATAACTGTACACTCATATACGTTAGCAGCCATCAGGTACTCATTTCCTAATTCTTTTTAGACAAGTCTTGTCACAGAAGAAAAAAAAATCCACCTGTTTTCTTCCTGCCTCATCTGCCATTTTTCCACTATCATATAGTCAGCACAAGGAGACCCAAAAAATAAATGGTGGGGTAGCACCTCCTTTCCAAAACAAGGTGAATGTTATAATGGTTAACGTACAGAGGTAGATTGCAAGCCCGTCTGTAGAAAGCAAATGCTGAGTGTAGATTGCTGCTCTTTTCCTCATTTCTGGCCCCATGAGTATTCTGTTTCCACCTTGCAAGATAATATCTAGTTATTGGCTGAGGTGCCAATTGTCTTTTAAATCTTTACAGATGTCATTGCACATCTCCCAACCTAAATAATAAAAATATCCTGTAGAGTATGACAAGGATCTATTGTTATTGAGGGGATTGATGTAGCAGTGCAGAAACCCTATGATAAAACAGTCTTAATACCCAACTTAATATTATAAGGATTACCAAACCATACTGATTTCAGAGGCTTCCCCCAACTCTTCATCTTTTCAGGCTGTGGTTGTAACACTTTGGGAACTGTTTAAATGTCAATAGCCCCAGATTTTAAAATAAGTGGCACTGCACAATTTTCCAGCTGCAGCTGGAGGCTGCAAGAAGCAAAAGGAACAATATTTTTCCATGGGATGAACAGCTCTCGGATGTTAGGAAGGATGAATAATACTCAACGCTCACACCTTAACCCTGCTGGGGTTAAGTACATTATGGTCCTTCAGTGTCTCAGAAGAGAAGTCCACTAAACGCTCTTAAAGGTGACGGCACCTACGGGCAGGAGAGGGAGAGGTTGAAGGCTAGTCACTGAATGAGGCTTTTATTTCTTGTGAATACAAGTGAAATCAAGACCAAGAGTGAGTGTGACAGAAACCAGGAAATAGTGTCCATTTAAACTGGCCTGGAAATATTTTCCAATGTCCAGATCTGGGTATATTGCATACTCTTTCCATACACCAGGTGGGAAAGTGGCCACCAAGTGCAGAAGACTGCCTTCCAGTAAGTCCCTAAACAACAGGGACACCCTGATTGCTCCATGCACTGTGGAGCAGACCTGCCTTTTAGTTTGGTCAAAGAACAGCCAAAGAACAACAATTCTTGTGAGTCCTGTGACTCTGCTCAAGGGATGAGATAAAGAAGAATGTTGTGCAATCGTAACGGACACTGATAACAAAAGGGCAGTATGACAATAAAAATGTGTAACATGCCTCCATCATACAATGGTGATTGGACTTCAAGCTATGAGGAGGATCAGCACAGCACCGGGTTTGGTTCAGAGTTGGAGAGACGTGGAAGATGACCCCTGCAGAACTAGGGAGCCTTCCAGAAACTCAGATTATCCAGCAGATGCCTAAACTCACACATGTTTCAGAGAGGATGTAGTCCCTAGAGAGGTTACAACTCTCTCAGGTATTACAGTGCCTGGCTTCTCTGGACATAACCAGGCCAGTCCTTTTGGCAGTTTCCAACCCTGCGTGAAGCCCAGCATGTACTCCAAAGACTGAAATATTCAAATACAATTCACAGAGCTTTTTATGGCAAGCCCACTTCCATCCTGTGCTTGGTGCAGCTGATGGGACTAAGCCAGGAGGGCTTGGAAAGGATGCAGTGCCACAGATACACTTACCCACAAGTCCTTAACTCACACAGGCACAATTCTGGTGCACCTATCTGACTGTCATAAGCAGAGACATCCATTAGGCAGAACCAGCACTGTGTTGTCCTTGCTGGAGCTCTGTGTGTCTTACTTTCACAGCATCATTTTGGCAGGATTCCTTTGGCCCATCTAAGTGCAGATTTGGAGAGGAGATACTTACAATGGGTGTTTGCTGGTCCAGGAAAAAGGCAAATTAGCTTTTGCAAGGATAAGTTTACCAATTATTATTACTATTTCTATCTATTGCCTGTAAAAATCAGAGTGAAACCCTGCTCCCATGGAAACCAATGGCAAAACTCTTACTGATGTCACCATGGCCAAGGTTTCCCCTCTGGTTTTCCAGATGTTTTCCCTTAGACTTCTGCAACATTACCTACATAATAGAGCAGGACTTGCCATATTGCATTTGACAGAGATTTCCCCCAGTGTCCCGATCATGAATCATCATTCAGCATCCTAGTATCCATTTGCTAATAGGAAATGAAGATGCCTGACATGGATTACATATTACACCACATTATTTATGTCAGGTCAAAATTTGCTGGGGGAATGGCTAATTAGAAGCGCAGCCACTGATTGTTTTTATCTCTAGGCAGACTCGCAGGCAACATAAAATTGAAGAGGGGACCATCTCACCTATCCATACCTGGTATGACCCTCCTTACTTTTAAAAAACTTCTCCTGCTTGGGGCTCCTTGCGTTCCCTGCTACAGTACATTGCCATCATACAGTCCCAAAGCAACTTACTTCTGTTTTGGGAGCACAAAGTGATGAAAGCATTTGGCAGCAAGGGTGCCACAGCCTCCTCATGAGTCCTACAAGAAAGGCAATCGGCCAAGTCCAGAGCTCCAGACCAGAGAGGAAGCCAGGTGTTATGCACATCTGGCACTTGCAGCTGCCAGAACAGCAGGAGGGAGAACAGGGGCTCCCAGATGTGCACCTCAGAGCCAAACATAATGATTTTCCTAAATGCGTAATAACAGACTTCTCCCTTTAGAAAAGGATCACGGTTCACATACCATCAAGCTGGGTATGCAATCTATCTCTTGTCCAAAGATCGACTGGTGTACCACATTAGCACTTCCTTTTTATGAGTGTATGAATTACCAGTGAGAGCCAGGAATACCCCAGAAAGTAAAATGGAGCTTCTGATACCAAACGTTATTCAAACCTCATGCTCAACCTCCATCAGGACCATCAAAATTAATTCTTTCCAGTTATATACAATGTGTTTATATGTTGAATGCCACAGAGAATTAAAATAGTTTACCTATGCGTGCTGCCTGGAAGGCATATAATTCCTTCACATGCTTTTAACAGAAGGGCATAATTAGAAGTTTTGCATTGACAAATATTTTTATGATAGGAGTTTTCATTATTAAAAGCAAAGTGGTTAAGGAATAATCTTTGTAATTTTTTTGGACCATAATACAGTCTCTCTCCCCATGCTGGTAATTGAATTCCATAAAATTAAGGACTTAATCCAATAACTAAACAAATCCTTGTATATTTAACAGACAAGTTATATTCTTCACTTATTAAATGTACAATTAAAAATATATATAAAATTTTAATTCTTATTACATGTAATTGGTAAGGTCAATGACAATTATAGTATAGGAGTATTTTTACTCCAATTTAAAGTTTTATCTCCTACATTAGTTTTCATTAAGGTGTTAAATGAAAAGAAAAAATTATTAAAGAATAGAAGAAATTGTCAGCAAACCAAGCAGGCAGGTCTGTTAGTATTGTTAAATGAGCTTCAGGGAAATTGTTCCCATGGACTTAGCTATTGTAGCAGTTATCAGGGGATGGGGAAAAAGGGGTCTGGAAAATTCCACGCAACACTTAATATATATCTGTTGGACCTAATATCTGATTTAATATGAGAGACAAAAAAATAATATTAACAACAAGACAGAATCTATTCTCACCTTCCAGACAGCATAATTGGTGATCTTAAAGGAAAGCGAAAATATGTACCTGACATGGAGAAGGTTATAGAACATGACAGTTTTAATCTGTTACTTTATTTCTTCTAGAAATGTTTCATTTACACTTGTAAATAAAAATCTTAATGGTTTTGCTCAGAGACTAGGGCCAGAGGAAAGTTAGCATGCAGTAGTAGAGTCTTGGACCATCCCCGAGACAGAAACAAGGCAATAAACTTCAAATCGTTCCAGCCAGACACGATGCTACATTCCAAGATCAAGAAATTGTGTGCACATCATTAAATATGCATATTAGTTAGTTAAATGAAGGTTGGGAATAAGACCTAGAGCTAGACAGGACCTGTGGAGCCAGGTCTCAGGCAGATGTCACTGCATTGATTATACTTTGGCAATATGTCAAGCTCTATTAAAAATTAAATTAAATTAAAGAAAGCTCAACATGTTGCCCCAGTGTAATCACCACCGTGACACCTGTCCAAACGTGCATGTGCCTAAAGCCGTCCTGGTATGTCACTGGGGACGGGGTGTTGATTCTAATACGAATTATGCTGGCGGGCAGGTAGGGCGTATGTGACAGGCTGTGTGCAGCAGGCAGGGAAGAGCATATCCAACCTGAATTTCCAGCCCTCATAGTTAACCACTCCTCTGCTCAGATAAATACTGGGAGCTGCACTCCAGCCATAACCAGCCCTTGAGTGGGGTAGGGACACAAGGTACCTGAAAGACCCAATCTGCCTCTTCCTCCCTTCCATCCCAGAATCATCCGAATTACTGAATTCTAAGCATGGTACAAGGCAAACTTGGCCAACATTGCAGGATTTAAGGCCTTAAGAATGTGGGGGGCTGAAATAATGTTGAGATTTAAGTTTACTCTGACAAGCTTTACTCTTACACCTTAAGTAGCAAAGACACCTAAAGCTGGCAATATATGCCTCCCCCTATCTCAGATATACACAGAAACGGATGCAGTACTGATGCTGCTGCACTTACCTATAATTTAATGTCTAACACTAAATGCATACATTTTAAATGCACAGCAGTCCTAGGAATATTACCCTAGAGTAGCAAGGAATTTCTTAAAAAGCTGCTGCTCTTTTCATTCCCTGGTTAGAGACAGTGGGAACAGCTACTGTGAAGCTGTCATGTCTCTAATGACAACCTCAAGACTTATCTGAAATGTATTGTGTTAACTGTGCATATCTTTCTGTGCAGAACAAAGCTTGCCAGCATAACTGCCCTTATTAAAAAAGAATTCAATACAAAATGGAAGAGCCATTACAGCTGCCTCTGCTAGGGAATGCTGCTACAAATTAAGGAAAAGAAAAAAAAACCCCGAATCGCCCATAATCACTTCTAGACAGTAGCATGTGGGAATGCTCAGCAGACAGTAAGGCAGTACATTATGCCTGAAGGAGAAGAAAAAGATAGTAAAGCGGCACACCATTTCCAGGGGAAACAGGAATGATAGGAAAGAGGAGTAGTCATATGGTAGAGACAAAAAAGCAGGGAAAAGTTCAGGCTAGAGGAAGAAAAAAAGTGGAAGGTGATGGGAACATGAAATCAGGGGAGATACAGAGATTAAGCAAAGTGAAATAATAATACTAATTATTTTAAAAAATATAAAAATTTAAATATTATGTTAATTATAGCTAAAACTAGTGCTTTCCAAAAACATCATCTTCAGGCAAGTATTTTTTGCAATTGTCAGAGTATTGGGAAGTTGAACATAAAGGTCTTCAAGACCACACTAAATCTCCCATCAAGAATGCCACCACCGTTTTGCAACGAGTGTCATCTCATGCTATCCTTACTGTCTCCAGATTCTTGGTGTGGACACAATGAAATAGACTTTGATGACGTGCTAGAGTGCAGCATTGCATTGTGTAAGGTTTTCAGCAGGGTCTGTGTGTGCCCGCCTCTGGGCTCTGGGTCAGTTACGGATTCAGAGCTGCTCTCTGAGCACAAAGCACTGGAAATGAGCTAAGACTACTAGAAGAAGGAGGGTTATCTCATCTTATGACTGCTGTCAGTGTGGGCAGATAAAGTAATTTACAGATGGGATATACCCCAGACCTTGTGCAATTTTTTCTTACTGGAAGATCTCAAACATCTGATATTACTTGGAGGAAGTACGACACAGGGAGCAGAAGATATTCCAACATGAGAAAAAATAGGAAAGTTTAAATAAGCCAAATGTGGCATTCATTTGGAGTGAAAGTTACTGACACAGAGGACTGAATCAAAGCTTTGACTTATTTACATTATGTGTTTGCAACTTTTTGCAATATTTAGGACTTGGGATGACCCTCTCCTTAAAGTCAATTCCATTTCACCAAAGCCTGACTGGCTGCAGATTTGTCAATGAGAGAGGACATGCCATATCAGTCTGACAGCCAGGTCACATCCTACAAACACCCCCTGATGATCTCCCTCTTTGTGCAGAGCAGCAGACGTTGATGTGGCAGGACAGCAAAATTTGCACTACTGCTGCATAAGCTGTATTTGGCCAGACAAAAACTTTTGGTCTTTGAGGCTACCAACTTGACATGTTCATGGGCATTAAATTCCATGAAAAACAGAAATAAAAGTACTTCTATGTCCTCCTTTCTCTCCAGCCTGTATCAGTGGAAAGATATGTTTGTTTTGGTATCATGGCTCTCTATGAATTGTTTAAGCCAGGAATTTCCTCTCCTGGCTTTTGATTTATGAAGCACTGAACACACAAGCTCTATGAATTCTTCATGGGTTTTTGCCAAAATAATTTAAGAATGACTACCAGTTATTGCTCATCCAATTACTCAAATATTTATCATGACAACTTCTCCCTGGTCCATGCCTGGACTTTTGTGCACAGAAATAGGAACAGTATTTCCCCTTCTAAGTTTTAGCTCTGAAATATTTTTTAAAAAAGAGGTTAGGTTTGGAACATGACAATCTTGCCACAGAGGGTGCATTTGAATATTGTCTAGTGCTACCTACTGTGTCAGCAGGTAAAAATAAGGCCTGCTATTCATATTTCACCTACCCTACAAACAGTTTATGACCTATTCAATATCAAAGACAGCAAAGTGAATTGTACAGCACAAACATGGCTGTTTCTATAGTAGTTGTATCTAACCTTGTATATTAGAGAACAGTCACTGAGTAAATTAGCGTGACTAAACACAACTTGCCTTTTTGCAAAGCCAATATTCAGTTTGTGCAAGTTTTACAGCCACAACCCCACAGGATGAGCATGGTATCTGTTAGGAAATTATACTTCTGTCTACCTGTGTACTATCTCTTATGACATAGCCTTTGAATAGTGCACTATCATGGGTACATTGCTACAGTACTGCTTTTATAACTGTTACACAAATATATAAACAATGCAAATGGTCCAGAGTTCTTTGAGAAATCCCTCAAATTACTTCACTAGATATTCTCACTTTTCCCCTTTTGTGTGTGATTGTGTTCATCTTATAACAGGCACACGTAAGATGAGGAATTAAAAATTGATAACCAGAGCATCGCAAAGCCAAGAGGTCTCCAAATTTACTGAGGTTAAGTCTTTATTAACCTCTGTATGAGGTTATGTTTAAGCTAACAAGCCATGTTGAAAAAATTCTTCCTACCAGTAAGCAAACCTATAGGGACTGAGCTGTACACTACAGACTATGGAGAAACGTTTGTCTTTGAAAACAGTCAAGAAAACTTTTAGGGCTTTCGGTTGCATTTTCCCCTTTGTTGAGTTACTTTTCCCCCAGGACATAGTGGTGCCTTGACTGAAAAGTTGGAAAGCAAATGAACAGGAAGTAGCTTATGTTTATTGGGCTAATAAACTCCTAGCAGGCAGGTAGCAGGTGCAAGTGCTCCCAGTTTGCTTTCTTGCTTTATAAGAAGGCTTGCTCAGAGCTGCCTCCTCTACCCCAAGTGAGAGCTCACTCTTTCTGTTTCATCATTAGCAAATGAGCTATTAGTCCACCACTAACTAATCCTATACTCAATAGAAGACCTACAATTTACTACAAAACAATGCCTCATCTGTATAACTTAAATAGGGACAGGGAGGATAAAGTGCTGCTGTACACTGAATTCTTTATTCTGCCCTGCATCTTCAAAACTGCAAAGTGCTTCACAGCAATCCAGCTCTCAGAACAGTTCACTTACTGTGCTGGTATTAAAAGTTAAAATATAGAGGGTGCAGATGACAATGCATAAGAAAACAAAATCTATAACTGGATGCCAATCTCAAATCTTTGGCAAAATGAATTTAAATGGTAGAGGACTGAAAATGTACCATATAAAATATGCCAGTAGGCATTTTACTGCTTGAATCTTAATAGGGTTTCTTTTTTGCATTTATGTAAGTTCTTCAAAGATTTATTCTCTCAATTACCAATCAAAAGAACTCATAAAGGTAAAGTCAGTGGACCATGAAGGATTAGAGCTGTCTGCTAAGAAAGATGCACACTGGGCAGGCCCTGTGCATTAAACAATCCCATTTGACACCAGTCTTTGGCCCAAATGATGGCTGACAAACTAAGTTGTTTATCATGAACTATTTTGATTTAAAAAGAAAAAAGAAATAACAACCCTCCAACATACACCCCACCACCCCCAACAAAACTCCATATAGTCCAGATTTTATTTAAGGCTTAGCCTGTAAAGACTGATTCTTAAACCCTATGTATGAGAACACAGGAATTCAAGCCAATGAAAACTGGAAGCTAAAGGCTGACTAGATTTTTCTTCCCCATTTTTCTTTTTAGTAAAAAACCCAAAAGATAGTAATGTTACAGTAACTTCTGCATTAATTTAGTCTGAGACTTACTTAAATATGTATTCAAGC
Source organism: Pandion haliaetus (assembly GCA_013401275.1). Lineage (NCBI taxonomy): Eukaryota > Metazoa > Chordata > Aves > Accipitriformes > Pandionidae > Pandion > Pandion haliaetus. The sequence goes on along the minus strand of VYZV01038702.1, from coordinate 78,507 downwards.
AATGCTTAATATACATATTTAATTTGGGAAATTTTGTATGTTTTCTCTTAAGGAGTCTTTATTTTCTTTCTTGGGTTTCAACAAAGCAATGAAGAATGTTAGATTCAAGCATGAGTACCCCATTTACTTAAAGGCTAAGTGGCAATCCTGCTTTATGGGCTACACAACTTGCATGCCTTAATTTAAACATATTTATTTGGATTGGGACTTTCCCAGGGAAGCAGTCTACATGTTGACTTATTTTTCTTTTCCTAATGCAAGTCTGCCATTTTCCATGGAGGATGAATTCTTGAAAAATACTCAGAGTCACAGAACAGTCGAGAAATTTCCACCTCTGGAAATCATCTACTCCACCCTCCTGCTCAGAGGAGGGCCAGCTAAAGGGTTTTGAACATCTCCAAGGATGGAGACTCCACAGCCTCTCTAGGCAACGTGCTCCAGTGTTTCTTTATAGGCTATTTGTTCTCCAGGCAACAAATACATAATCTAACAAGGACATACCAAAAGCTGGTTGACTGTTATTTGTTTAGCTATTATTTTTAATGGTCGTCTAGGAGCTTCGTGATTACTCATCAGTTGATTATAGTTTGTTATGAATTTCTGCATAAAAATTTCTATATAAAAATTGCAAGCATATATAAAAGATGGTCCAGTAATAAATACTATGCATGCTTCTTCCTTCCTTGAATTGCTGCGAATTATATGTAAAGAGCTCTAAGTACTGTATCCAGTAGAAAATTCAAGGTGAACCAACTGGGCAGGATATTTTCACACCAGACAGGAATTTAGCAAGGATTCAAATGCTCAAACTCGCTCATTTTTGGAAATGCCTGGAAATTAATAAATCCTCAGTACATCAACTTCTTGTCTCCTAAAATACACGATGTGTCCACAAGCAAATAAAAAAATGCTCTGGCGCTACACAGGGTTTTGAATCCAACAGAAAGTACTATATCGTGGGTTATAAAATTATTTTCTGTGGACATGTCCACAGTGCCAGAGGCAGCACAGCACAGACAACATATTTGCTAGCACTTTGCTAGCTATCAGTGCAGCCATCCTGCTTTTTGATCAGAGCTAGCACCTCGTCGTGACATCGGGCTGGCTCATCAGAGGGAAGCTCCAGCTTGAGTGAGTCACCAGGATGCTTCATTGAGCAGTGGAGACATGCTCATTGACACTGGCATTCCCCCACAGGCCACTAATCCCATAAACCGTCTTGCCTCCTTTCCTGAAAAATCTGCCTCTGAATTAATCTGTTGGCTTTCTGAAGACATTGCTCTTGGCTTGTTGCAAGAGAGTGACAATTAGAGAAATTTTCAGGTCCCTCTTTGCAGTCCTGCCTATACAATCCTGCCCAGATCCACAGAACCTTGGGTCCTCCTTTCCTGTGCCAGGCACAGAGATGTGATGAATGTGATTCCAACCTCATTTCATACATCCTTCCAACAGGCGGCAATGCAAACTTTCCCTGGAGATTTTAGTCCTAAATCAAGAGGCAGTGTGGTCTGGTAAACGTAGCACTGGACAGGGACTCAGAAGACTTTGTTGTCACTTCATTTTGCTATACCTAGCTCCGTTACCTTTTTTTAATCAGTTCATAAAGTCATCAGGTCACTCCTAACTATGTACTATGCACATCAGCTTTACATGCATAAAATAGCCAAACTTAGTATTACTTTAATAAGAACAATATTTACCATTGAGATAGTAAAAGGTACTGAACTACATAACGTTAGGAGATAAAAAAATATCTGAAAAAACATTTTATCATAAAATCCATTCACAGAATTTTTTTTTCCCTTGGTAACTGGTGTTATAATATCCTCCCAGTCTAATGATGGGCTTTGTTATGTTGAAAGCATCCACTCCATATTTATGTCCCTTTTTCCCCCCAAGAAGATCTTTAAAGGTCTATTTTGTCAAATTCTGCTAGAGAAGAGCAGTGCTTTAACCATTTCATCACATTAAGCAGGATTCTAAAGTAATATAATTTTTAAGATAATGGAGGCTTTTTTCTTTTCCTGGAAAAGAATAGAAAGAAACTAGCATAATTTTTTTTACTATTTTTTCGGCCGGCATTTTCCCCCCTCTTTTATTATTTGGAGCACTGTTACTGATGATATGGCAGGCAACATATTGCTGTATTAACAAGGTCACTCAGTCACAAAATCCCATTAGTGGTGAAAATGACAGAACTGAGTTGTGTAGTGACAAATAAGGCAAGTTCTCACCTTGTGTATAGAAGGTCTTAGGTTCAAATTTACACAATGTGGAAGCAGAAAAAAACGTATCAGCAACTCACATTCACTCTGCACAACTAACACAGAGACATCCTCAGCTTGCTTTCTTAGACAAGGAAAAATTCAATGAAGACAGTAGCTTCTTTTGAGTTATACCTATAAAAACCCTATGTGTAACCATAAATGCTACAGAATATTGAGCAAACCAACCCTCTTTCAATGTTTGTGTGTGATACCAATACAGTCGGATTTTATAGCAGGGAGTGCAGCAAGAGATCCATAACTCAATTAAAGGAGGGATTATACAAAAGCTTTGCCATCTAATAGAAAGACTAGATAGCAACTTCTTCAGCACAGCCCCTAGCAGAGGTCTAACCTGTGCTACCAGCAAACCTCTCCAAATTACAATTCCTTCCATGTTTCCTCCCGGTTCTTGTGCATAGCAATACGGCTCCGGCATTTACCAGCGGCGCAGGGCAGCATCCTCCCGCACCGGCTCTCCTGGGAGGCTCAGGGAGGTGGGACAGGACCCCCACCTAGCCCCGCTGCTGAGCAGTGCCCCAAGGGAGCTGTGCCACCCAACACTCCCAGCCCTAGGGAAGCTGAATGGGTAGCACAGAGTTAGCAGCTTCACCGGAATGCAGGTTTATAATCAAACGCCATGAAACAAATAGCAGGTGCCACAAAGGATAGTTAAACTGGTAATAATTCAACAGGAAAACGCAAGACAGATTAAACCCTCCTGCAGCCCTGCGCTCTTTTGCAAAATCCACAAGTTCTGCAGACTGAGGAACTCATGAAAAAACTCTGATCAGAGTCTTGATTAGAGCCAGATGAAAAAGGCAAGCTGTCTTTCCTCTAATTTTTTGTCATATCTCTATTCCCTACAAATTTTCCAAGCAATTTCTCAGCAACAGACATGCAACTGGGTTTTCAGAAAGCTTTTTCTGCTTTTAAATAATTATTCTTTTTTTGTCTTTTTTAAAAAATATAATAATTCTTGTTAGAAAAATGTTATATTAATCCTTTAGGGTTTGTTTTTTTTTTAAAGGTGTTCCTGAGTATTTTAATTATAGCTGTCACTCAGCTAAACTTTAATATTTACTGGGGTAAAAAAAAAAAAAATCAAAATTACTGTAAAATATGATCCCCAGCTTGGAAAGTACTTTGCAACCTTCAACTTCCTACAGACTCCATCTGAACTCTGTTTCAGAGTCATGGTCCAGCAAGTCCAGAGGGAACTTCACAACTGAAGAAACCTACCTACCTCTAGGATTCTCATCTCTCCTGTGTCCACAGAGAGATGAGACTATCTGGTCCAAGACTTACAGAAATTAAGCTCAATATGGTCCTGTGAGCTCTCTATTTAGCATGGAAAGAAGCCATGTCCAACGGACATTAAGAGATGCGCACTGAAACCTTTCTGTTCCCTTTAGGTTCGGGCAAAACTTTAAACGTTCAGCACTTAATTTATGAAAGAAAAAACATGTTGATTACATGCTTTATTCAGAAGCAGCCCACTGTGAAATCGGAGAGCTCTCTACTTGCCAGAATCACTAGGCACAAGCTGCTGCAGGCGCAGCCATGGACAGAAGGGTGCTCATCAGACATGCTAGACAGTGATATAGGTGCAGGCATACATCAGGTCACATACTGAGCCTGACGTTAGGGCATGAGCCCACTGAACACCCTCTCCTCAAGAGGCGTCCAGATGAACACTTCAGTCTTCACCAGCTACAGCAAAAGCTGCAGAGACTTGCACGTTCCCACTTCTGCTTACAGGAGCAACCAGAAATAGGTGAGAGGAGGAAAGCTGATGTTTGAGGCGGGGCTGGGAATAGAATATAAAACCTCTGGCTCCCCTGAACCTTGTAGTCCCACCCGTTCTTGCCTGGCGTGACTGAAGATTCATTACTAAGGCTAGTGTTTGCACAGCCTAGACATAGTTGCAGATACTGTACAAAACCTAGCGAGCCACAGAAAATTCTTTACCTTTCTTAACGCTCTGCTGAAGCTTTTAAGCACCATTATCCATCCCACGCGCAGACTTTGTAGGAATGGCTGGCCTTTCACTGAGAAAGGAAATATTTCCATCTCAAAGACATTTGCTGCTTATGAACTGTCCCAAAGACTTAAGATATTTTTAAGGCACACTCTCATTTCAAAGAAATTTACACAGAAATGTTAACACCCTTCTAAATGAATCAGGCATTATGCATCTTCTGTATTGAAAGCAGTTCAGAGAGTCTTACCGAGCACCTACGCAGCCCAAGGAGGGGTTGATTTTCATTAGGTACCTACTTAAAGCTTAGGAAAATGGGATCATGAACACGACTTGGCTTTCCAGGCACTGCCCTTTATGTTCTTAAATTATTTACATTGAAAAAAATTTCAAGTTTAAAGTAGATTTAATGCAGTAGAGATCAAGGTTTTACAGAACAAAAATGAAGCCCTAATTCTTGTTACATTAGTGTGAGTTTTTCCCTTCACAATTCCATTGCAGAGGAAAATTAAAAACAACCCCCACCCCCCATAGCTTGATAACTTTCTAAAAGCTTTTTGCCTCGGAGGTATTTAGGTACATAATTCCTATGGGTGGCAACAGGGTATAGGTGGGCAACTCGCTTCTGAATAGGGTAGTAGGAGACGTGCTACTCTGGTAAGAATCCCAAACAGGCGGTCAGACTGCACATGGAAGTCTTCATATTGGACACTCTCTAGGGTAGAGGCCATTTTTTGTTGTATGCTCGCTACAGTCTCTGGTAATTTATATGTACCTGTCTTGTATTGCACGCAAGGAGTGATTTTCTCTGGGTTCTGGGAGACACCAGGATCACCCATCAAATGCAATACCAGCTCCAAGTGGAGGCTGAGGACCAGCAGGTACCTGGAGAAAAGTCCGTTCCCAGGACACAGAGCGAGGGGGTTTGCTGAGGGCAGCAGTTTCCTACCTACTCAGATACCTAATGCCCTAGAGAAAGGCAACTTGGGACTCCAATGGGAGCCAAAGCAGCTCAACACCTTGTGAAAAATCAAACACCTGATTTGATCTGACTGCTCAGAGCAGAGGTCACAGCTTCCTGCTGCTTCTCTTTTGGCTCGGGACACATCAGTGATGCGCGTAACAGAAAAAATGGGACTTTGGCAAGTCACTCACAGGGGCAGATTTCCACCTTCCTAAGCAAAATCTGCCAAAGGGGCAAGTATATTTAGTTAAAAAGCATTCCACCTAATTGACACAAAGTGTAATAATTCTTCCCTGAGTTACAATTGCAGGCTGCCAAAATTTTTGGCTGAACTTAAGACATAAGTTGAATATAAATTAGCTCTTAAAAGAAATGTCCAATTAGCTTCCTTTTCTGATTTTTATTTATCCTGAAATTAGATTTTATTGCAACTATATTTACAAAACTTGTGCTGTGGGATATCTTTCCTCCACACTCTGTCATTGCTAATGAGCAAAGGACACAGAAAGTTCTTACAATTCTGTTCTCTCTTATCATTCCTCAAGGTGAACTATGATTTCTTTCAAGAGCTTTGCTTGCAGAAAAGTAAGGATTTTGTGAAAGACAGAGGCAGAAATATTAATTGCTTTTTCCCACTTTACTGACAGTTCCACTAGCAGCAAATGTTATTGCAAAGGAGGAAAAAAAAGCCTCCCACTGTCAACTGCAAGATCACATCGATGAGTCCTGAAGTCAGCTCAACCGTTGCTGTTCCTCCCACCTTCCTTCCCCAGTAAAGTCCTGGGAGGGTGCAGAGGCATCCTCTCCAATAGAACAATTATGGAAAGTCAGAGAAGATTACAATCACCAGAAAAATTAAGTGAAGCAGTAAAAGTGATTCCTGTAAGAGTGGTATCTTTCTGATCCTGGAAATGAAAGGAGGGGAGCGCAATAATAGGAAACTAAAATGGAAATTACATTTTCCCCTTTTTCTTCACAAGAGATGAACTTTCCTCAAAAATGTCTGATTTCAAGACAAAGGTTGCACTATTAGATGCTGATTTCATGCCTTAGAAATAATGGATAAGACAAAACCATATAATATTTGCCATCTAGAATAGAATATTGATTTTTATTTTTTTTCCCTACCAGCCTGCCAAACAAAGTCTGAGTTAAAGCAGACTGTGTGGCAGCTTCAGTTCACTATAATTCTCCTTAGTTCCTCTCCTTGTCAAAAGCCATGATATCAAAGCTGCCCTTTTGTTTCCCTTAATTCTATCAAATGCACTCCCTGTCTCTAAGCTTCCCTACCTCTTCATGCAAAGATGAAGAATAACTCAGACATATCTATAACCATGATCTGAACTCGAAGAGCCAACGGGGATCTCTTTGCACAGCTCCAGTCCTGCATTTACCTGGGAGATGGAGGGGTGTAACATGAATGAAAATCAGGCTCTGCAGCATAGTTGATGGCAACAGCTAAAAACTAATTTGTCAGATTCCACCTAACTTTTTCACACAATGTGATTTTGAGAATGGCTCGAACTCTCACCAGCTCCTACATAGACCTGTAAATATCGAAGACCATAGGTAACTATGTTTTTGCATTCAGTGTCTCCAGGCACATACTCAGAAAAACCTCAGACTAGAAATGAGCTAAGTAGTTCAGCTTTAACTTAGTTTTGCAGGGCTTCACAAAATAAGAGGTGTCCTGCCTCCATCCCCCAAGACCCAAGAACTGCCAAGCTTCCTGCATGCCTGTTCTCTTGGGCTTTGCAAAAGAAACTAACAGTTCTCTTGAAATACACAGCCAGCTGTGGGGAAAACATTGTCTCCATTCCAGACTGTGTCTAATGACTAAAGTATATCCCGTGGGTACTTCAGCTCGGTCCCCTCCTTGATCCGAGGGGGATTTAAAACTGCCTCTCCCACGGGGTGCATTTTTCTCACTGTTGTGGGGTGGAAGCAGCCCTTTTCCCCCCAACACTCACCACTTACTGATGTCAAGGTAGAACATAATTCAGGATTTGGGCTGTTTTCCTGGGAGAGAACCAGAGCTAAGCATCGTCCATTGTTAGAAAGACATGTAGATGAAGAGCTAGTGGATTGGGTGTGTGTGTGGGTGTGTGTGTGTTGTGTTTGGGTTTTTTTTTGTTTTGTTTTTTTACATCTTATAACCTCTAACTATATAACTTCTACCTAGATTTATGGTACATTATTTCCTAATGGGCTATTTCTTTCATTACAGAGAGCAGGAGATAACCATGATGCCAACAGTTACATCACACATGAATTAGAGAGCATCTGTCCATCATTCTCCACTCATCAGAATTTCTGATAGGATGGTAATGAGCATGAAGAGCAAGTGGTCACAGTCTCAAATTTCACTATAGGCTTTACTAACAGTTTAGAACAAGCTTACAAGAGAAAGATTTTAGTCCAGAAAACCCAGAAGAGAAGAAAAACCACTCTTGTCATTTGCTGCTTGTTCCTGGAAGGTATTGATGCAGAGACCAGTCGTGAATCATAGTCCCATAATGATTTCCAGTATAATCATACTATAAAGTCTCCTTCCATTGTTTTTACTATTTGGCATCCACCAGTTCTGACCAGGTTTTCCCCTCCAAACCAGAGCACCATAATTGTAGACACCGATCACACCATGCAAGCAACCATAGTGTCTTGTGATCTGGAGAACTGAAACACTGACTTCCTATAGTTCTTGCTGGGAAACTGGTAGCACAGACTGACCTTGAGATCTTTCTCCATGGTCTTGGATGAAACAACAGAAGTTTTCAAATCTCAGAAAGAATGAAAAGGAGAATGAAGGTAGTGTCTAGAAACAAGTTTCCTCTGAGGAATGTCAGCATTGTCAACATGAAGACTGCTATCATTTCTAAAGCTTTAATATTCAAAATATTGCTAAGAGTCTGTAAGAGAATGCTTCTTAAAGTGGAGGAAGGTAAAACCAAACACTGCCTTGGATTTAGTTAGTACAGAAAGATCTGAGTGTAAACCAGAATCCTGATTTTGATAACATGCAGTAGTCAAGCTTGGACCCAGGATTGGTTTTGGCCCTAGAAACAGTTATTTTGATATCTTTAAATAACCTTTAAAAAAAAAAAACATTTTCATAAGTTACTTTTCCCAACTCTTCTCAGCAAGTTGGATAGGAACTGGCTTCTTTCTCCTTCTCTCCTTAACAACAAATCATGAGCCTTCTCAACAAGGCACTCCACGTCTTAAGCAAATGACATATCAGTGGTAGAGCCAGGAATAAAACCCACAAGACCCAACTCCCACTAGCATTTTCAACGTCAGATGAACTGCTTCTCAGACACAAAAGCTACTTGCTTCTGGATATCATTTTCAAAACTCTGTTGAATGACGAGATCCCAACGTTATAGAAACCTTTGACACTAAGTGGTCCCACAGAAGAACATAAAGTTGGAGTCAAACTGTCAGGAGATCCAGGCTTCAGCATCAAAATTAAGGGGTTTTATCATTAAAATGTTGAAAAGGCAAACGCATTTTTCAGCAGAAGGAATACCACACGAGCTGGATTATTTCACAGAAGTGACCAGCTGTGAAATGCTTGGAGAGCGCTGGCTGCTCTATCCTTCACAGCTAACCTGACTGAACGGACTGGCCGATCACTCCCCTCATTCCCGAGGACACAGATGTGCTGTAAAGCCTTGGATCACACAAAGGTGTTTTCTAACCCTGAACAGTAAACAAATGAAAATACCTTGAAGTTTTCTGAGTGACTAGTAAAGTGTGAATAATTGGTTCTGGCTGGTAGTTTGTAGCAGTTATCAACCTTTTCAGGCTTCATTAAAAGACAAAAGTGACTTGTGTGTCTTCAGTTATGTTGCAATCCAGAAATAGTTTAGAACAATAGCAAGACTCTTTTTGGTTAGAGCTCCTAAACTATATAAACACAAACATTTCTTACTCTAAATATGTAAAGTAGTTAATTTACTGCAAGCTAATCCATTTGTTTAAAATGCTTAGTTTGTTTTCAAAACAAGAGCTTCTGGCCTAGGGAGTTATATAAAGGAGGTGTGTTCTTTATTGTTTTCATATACCTTAACTACATAATTGCTCAAGTGTTTTGTTCTCAATATTTAATGCTCCTGTACCCAGAAGACTATATTTAATCAGAACACATGCAACTGAAAGTATGCATCAAGAAAAGGCAAGAGCTGGAAAAGATACTATCTGCTTAAGTAAAAGGCAAAACAAATCAGCAGCCCCCCATCTCAAACTGAAAACCTAGGAACACATGTTTAGACAGTCATTAACATCAAAACCAGAATTTCACCCTGTGAAATACATCACCACCACCCCTCAAAGTCAGCCACACTGCTCCCTGGACTTCAGTAGGGCCAGCATTGTATTTCCCAAGACTTTCAGCAAGGAGAGGGGCAGAGCCCAGCACAGATAGGCAGATGGTTAAAATTAGCTGTTCCTGGTGTCCACCCTCTTACGATCTCCACAAACATTTCTAATCAACTGTGTTGCAATTAATTGCTGAAATATCCCATTACATACAGACAAATCTTTTCAGATGTATCCATTTAAAAGGAAAATTTAGGAGCTAGCATAAATCCACCTCTTTCAACATACCTTCCCTTTTTTGATTTATTTTTAATCTTGCACTTCTTTTTTCCAATACCTTTCATCCCTCGTTCCATACTCCTCCCTCTCAGGAAAAATGCATGGTGACAGTATAGACTGCATGGCAGCAGGAGAAATGAAAGGTTTATTTCAAAGTTGCTCTGATCTTTTGTGTGTGTGTGGTTTTGTTAAGTACATACCGTATTTCTGAAATCCAGCTAGGGAAACCTAGAAAAGTCTTCCAATTATAATCCTTGATATTTCCCCTGAAGCTAAACCAAAGCCCCTTTGAACTAGAAAAGTGTCTTTCAAAAATGAGAAGGGCAAGACCTGAACTTTTCTACCTGTAGTCTTCTAGTCCAAGATTAGAGTTGGGTTTTTTTTTTCCTCCTCCTCAAGGAAGAAAATACGCTGATTTTTAATACAACTATTTTTAGGTAATCCAGCTTTTCTTTTTTATCCTCTGTAGCCAATGGCTGCACCAGTTATTTGAGCATTATTTAAGTTATATGTCTACATCAAAAGTAACAGTTTCCCTGGTGTATATTTGCTGGCTGTGCAGAGGAGGTAAATAAGATTTTTGCAGTGCTTCTTGTCAAAAATCCCATTGTCACAGGCATGCTTATTGATTAATTTTCCCAAGTATGTAAGTTATGGATTAGCCTTTGCTCATGTTAAAAACAGTTTCCATTAGGAAGTCAATGCCTCATGAGGTGCAGATGGATTTAGCATGTGTGTATTCATCTGGTGCTCTCTCAAATGGCTCCATGGTGGGGTTACAGGGTGATTTCAGGGAGGAGAGAATTCATCATTCTTGCTTACATGGTAGCTAATAGGCTTCTCCCCGCCGCCCTGGCTGCTGCTCGTAACAAGACCATAAAGATCGAGACTGTGTATATGTTGGTTAGCATAACCACTTTAATGCAGGTGGTTTAGAAAACTTATAGGTAGCATAAATGGGAGTTTTCTAGCATGAATTACCATAACAAGGTGCAGCACAGGTTTAATGCACAGAAAGGGAATCATTCCAATTTTTCTAATGGGCTTTCATACCCATATGAAGAAAAGCAGTTCAGCTTCCTACTTCTTTTAAAAGAAGTAGCACGCTTTACATAAAACCTATTGCCTTTCTGCTTGATCTATGGTTTTAAACATAATATTATGCCCAGAATCTGAACTAAAAAGGTAATAAAGATACTGTCTTCTGGGACCAGATCAGCAATGAAACTTCCATTTTCATAACTCACCAACCCCAAGTACAGCTTATCAAATTCATTCTCATGGAGTGTTTAACAAATAAACCGAGGGAAACACATTCAAGTGAGGTAATGTTCAGTATTTTAATTCGAGGTCTGTGTGAGGACAAGTAATCATGCATTTTGCTTAATTGCTTCACACTTATTCCTGTTTTTAACACCTCTCCAGCAAATTAGACAAGAATCTTCAATGTGTTACTGGAGTTGTGTCAAAGTTCATATATTACCCGCTTTGTATGCTCCAGCAAAAGCCCAGAAGCTACACAGAAGACAGACTGCACGAGAGTGAGAGGAAAAGCTTACAAAAGGAAGTCTCATGGTGCATTACTGAAGTTAAGAATAGATATTCCTACTACAGATGCACTCAAAGGCCTTAAGCAGAATAAGTTCCTTGCTATATCCAAGAGAGGCAGGATGGTCTATTTGTTAAAGTACAAGTAAAAAGCTTTACATTTGAATGGACCAGACATCTCAGTGATATGAGGGAACCAGCACAGTCCTCAGCCAGCTGCTCAAGTGTTTTGGTATTCTTAGTTAACCCAACATTTTAGCATAAGGACCTCTTACTGATCGAATGCCTTTCCAATATACAAGGAATACTGCTATGCGGAAGACTGCAGATGCCAATTCTTTAGGTGCCGAAGCCCTGAGTGTCGGTTGAGACCCTCATGGTGGGACTAGCACTTCTTCATCTCCCAGACACATTGCAAAGATGCATACGCTCAAGACTGAAGGGCAATTGGGTATTGTGGTTTCCAAGGGCCACTTAAGCAGCACAGCTGGTTTGTTTTGGATCCATCTGGGAAAGCAAGAAGCTGAAATATGAGAATTCAATAGAAGAGTAAGAGAGTATTTCTTGGCTCACAGGACACTGCCCAACCAGAAGAATCCCCCGATTTCTCCCTTAAAGTCCCAAAAGACAGGACTGGCAGGTGGGTAGAAGGTTTTTAATGAGTTCTCACAAGGAGCAAAAGGATGTCAGTTCATGCTGGGCGCTCTCCTTCACTCTCATTGAGAGCCAAGGGCCCTTGGACCACATGCTAGCACTGCATTTGCAATGGTCACCCCAGGAGATCTGAGAATGACTCCTGTTGGCCTAATAAGCATGAAAAAAGCCACCAATATGTTCTGTTTTGGCTAAGGGATGAGATATAACTACACTGCAGTACTCAAAGGTTCTTTTCTGGATGTGGTGAATATGACTCAGAACAACTCAAACATTTTATAGCCATGACCAAAGGGAGGCAAGAGTCTCACTCAGGACTTAGATTACCCACATTTTCATGTATAGAAAAAAGCAGGCATTGCCTTATTAGTTTGGCATTGACAAGCTGGACAATTTCCTCCACATAGCAGGCAACATCTCAGCGAGAGGTAAGCTCGGTGGCAGCTTTCAAGCTGTCTACTGTAAGGTATACACTTCAGAAGAATATGTATTTTAGCAAGTACAAATTAAAACACAGGCAACAATTTTATAGAGGAAAAAGACCCCCATTGTGACAGCAAAAAAACTGACTAGCTTTCAGAAGTACAGCTCTTTAAACTGGTATTGACTGATTCATTAGATGTATGGAAGTGCTATTAAGAGAGTGAGGGCTCCTATCCATCTGGATAGGGATGCTCAACACAACTTCAGAATACGTTTCAAAAGCAACCATCCAAATTAAAGATATCCCATCACAAGTAAACCCAGTCACATCAGCCCCATACCCTTTCAATTGTCACTTCCCCACCATCTCACTAATTTCAGGGGCTGTCAGTGGGGGGAAAGACTGAATTCTGCAATGTCCCTTGACTTGACAATGTGCCCTGACTCAGATTGTTTTATTCAGACTGACAAGAAGCACTTTCAGACCAGGTGGCAAGAGGTTTTGAAGTATGTCAGTGCTTGGTCCATCTTTCTTCACTCATTTTACTCAAGGGTCCAATTCAGATAACCCCTGCTGCTCACAGCTAAGACTAACTTTGTAAGAAAACCAGGAGAACTTTAGTACTGAGATGTGCATAGGTATATTATTCGTATGTGCTCATATATGCACATGTACTGAAAAAGCCTGAAGTTGCCTTGAGTTCACGATTTTCTACCAACCTAGGCAAAGCTTCCACTGAATGTTACCAGGAACATTATTTGACTTGAAAGAGCAAGCATGAACTTTGTACATCCACCCAGCAATCCATCTCAATGTGAAATCAATTCCGATTATGCCATTGAGTGTACCTTAGCCTAAAATTACTTGCTTGTGCCATGATTTTCCCTGTGAAACCCTGCAATGCCTGAAATGGTAATGTTGGACCTGAAGTCTTGTGACTATTGTGCAGTATTACTCTCCAGCTGGGAGACTTGGCAAGGCAACATGTTGACATCTTCATGAACTTAGCACTTCACATGAAGAAGAGGATGTGAGCTTGTCAACTTGACACTCATAGTGCCATCTCTTTCAAATTGGCCCTTAGAAATCATTACAATATGACTGGAAGCTCTTCACAGTCATATAAATAGGATACATTAGATTCAGCTGTTACAAAAAAAGTCAAAGGGGACTCACGTCCTTTCACCCATATTAATATTGTCACATTTACTTAGTAAAACTTAGAGGATGTTGGTGAAATGTCTTTACCATCTGTTTTGGTTCATACATACATCATTAGAAGGATTCTTTCATTTTATCTTTACTGAAGCTGTCCTTCAATTAACACATAATTTCTTTTCTAGCTTGCCAGATATCTTTCAAGTTAAAAATGTGTCACACAAGTGTCCAATCCTTAAGAAATGCCTTCACCTCATTAAATTAAGTGAAGACTCATCTTATGTTCATTGCAACAGCAGGATTTCATTTTAAAACTGGAAGCACTTAGAATTCTAATGGAAATGATCAGAAGGATTTAAAAATATTTGACAGGGTTTAAGGATGAACAGGAATTCCGAGTGCTTCCTCCTACTCACATAGTCTGTGTGGCTACATAAGTGATTAAAGATAAACCAAGAGCAACAAGAATTTGGCACTTAAAAAAAATTAGAGCCCACTTACAGTCTCATAGTCCTTTATATTGAACTGGTATACTTAAAACTTCTCTACCTAAGCTAAGATGTAGTTTATTAGTAGGTTATGTCACTCTCATGGTCCATATCTCAAAAAAATCTCAGAAAAATCTGAAAGTCTAGGCATCAAGAGGATGTGCCCTACAGGCAAAAAACTACCTGCCAGATATTCCCTGCACCATCATCTTCTGTTAATGCCAAGATGATCTTAATTCTAATACTTTACATTGCAAAAGTATCACACAAGGAGATAAACGTTTTTTGGTACTTAGCACGGCTCAGATCCTCTAAAATGTTATAATTTCATACCCATACTAGCAATGTAAGTCAAACTTTTGTTTGCATAACAGGTATGATTTCTTACATGCGAGATACGAATGCACAACAGCATATGGACTAACTGCAATTATAAAGCTGCACAAGGACCACTTCTGTGCACAATGCAGCAGCAAAAAACTAGAGGACCAAAAATAGAGTGTAATCTTCATGCAAAATACAAACTTTGACAGCATCTCTGGCCACCTGAGACAGTTCCCAAGGGTCTCAGGTAAAAAACAGAAATTTGACATCAAACACCCAGACATCCTTTCATCTAATTACTTCCTCTCATTTTATTAGCTCTCTGCTAGCTGAGTTGCATAAGCCATTCCACTGCATGAGAAGGATCTGTAGCCATGGAAATACTTTTTTTCTCTGAAAGCATACTTGCTCACTTTGTGAAAAAAGCATAATCCTCCCTAGCAAAGCTGTGGGGATATTGGATGTTTGAAGTATGCAGATTGAGCGATTGAGCCCAGGGTATAACTTCTACACCACAGCCCACAGTGTGGGACAAAAAAAAAAGTAAAAGCAGTGCTTTGATCCTGAGGGAGTCCTGGCACAACTCTTGTCTGAAGGCAACCCTACCAGCCAGGTTTGCCTGGAGCGAAGGGGGAGCACCCAGCTTTCCGTTCTCTGTGCTTGGCAAGAATCAGGAGCCAAGGTATAGGATGTGGGTGGCCTCATAGCTGCTCTTCTACCTCTTCCTTTCTGGAGGAGCTGACACCTGGAGGCAGGTGAAAAGGAATCAGTCATTTCACTCATCCAAAATTCAAGGAGTAGCATCTCCAGTGGAGTACACGGAAATGGCACCTACTGCCTTCATGTGAGGAGGAACCTGTCNTGGGTCAGGTTGGTTTTTTTTTTCCCTTTCCTTCCACAAATCACATTCAACTGCACTTGGCTGTTGATATCAGGAATGGGACATTTACTGGAGATGAAGCAATGACTGCAGGTCCCAGTCAATCATGCAGATTCCAGACACCCATAAACATTTCTGTTTTGCTTCCATCACTTCAGGTCACCCAAAATTCAATGATGAATTTATGGAATTAGGCATCTGTGACTTGTCAGAATTTACTTTTCGTGGCAGGCAACACAGCTAAAAATCATTCTTGGCTATCATGATTGGATTGCTGTGAAGTGCCACGCCAGGTTGAGCTCAGCTAAATTCAAGCATCCATTGAAGAGATGCAGTATTTCACTTTTCAAGAGCAATTGCTAAATTCTGGGCTTATTGCAAGCTCCAAGGAAGCAACAACTTATGATTTAAGTAAGTGCAATAGACCAGGAGTCAAACTGAGATCCTGGTTATTAATTACCCTCCAGCTTCAAGGGTGACAGCAGGAAAAACCATCAGTATCAAACCGTCTACATCACACATGTGACTGAGAAAAGAAGGATGAATATCTACCTGCTTCCTACTTCTGCTCAAATACCTATTTGAGAATGGAAGCGAGAACCTACTTCCAGTTTACCCCCTCTCCCAAACAGACACTCACAGTATTGATGGCCAGTCTCCAACAGCCAGGGGCTGTCAACAGCCACCCCTAACCTGTGGGGAGATCTTCTGTACCTGTGGTTTGCACCATGGCTCCTTTCCTGCACTTGTACATAGGAGTTTTTTTTTTTCCCCCTTGGAAGTCACTACCCAGGTCTTGCCCCAGCAGGGAGTCAAGCTACATCCAGGGTGGGCATCTGAATTCCAGTTTATACTTATCCAATGTAATGAGCAAGTGAGGTACTGTGACTTCCACCAGGTCCATGACTTCCCCTGGATCCAAGTCCTGCAGCGATGGAGAACACATCAAACACTTAAAGTTTTCGTTTAGGCTGGAGTGGGAGGAGAAAGGTCTGCATCCACTTGAATGTTAAGGTAACACTATTACTATTTGAGTTTAGCTAAGCACACACCATGGCCTCACCTCCTCAGGTAAGGGCACCTAAGGAACTAAACAGTAGTTTATTACAAACCGTGAGCATTTAGGGTTCAGCCCAGAGATAACCTGTGATTTTCCCAGAAGGTCTCAGGCTAGTGCTGTGCAGGGACTAAGCCTTCCTTCTGACAGGCAGGAACCAGCTAGCAGGGGAATAGAAGAGACAGAACACAGGCTGAGATGTGGGCAGCGTATTTTGGGGAACCGTTTTAACTTCTAATTTCCTATAGATCCAAGCAAGTTCACAAGGCTTCTGAGCAAGTTGCTGCTAGTAAGCTGTGATTTCTCCTCCCCTAGATAAACAATTGTTCAACTAAACACAACTATACAGCCAAAAATAGTTGAGCATAGGTAAGACCATGCTAAGCATATTACCACTATGAAGTTGGTTTTTTTAAAACCTTTCAAAAGAGCTGAGCAAGTATTCAAGAGGCAACATGCACTTTCCTTTAGCATGATTTTCTCCCATTATCCCTCAGTCTTTCTCCTGCTGATGGGGATGCCATCACATGGAGCAACAGAGCTCCTCCTTTCCCCTAGCTGTAACTCCTGAGAGGCTGCAGTTCTTCCTGCAAAGTAACAGGAAATCTAGATAGGACCTGCTAAATCCTTGGCTGAAACAAATACTCCTTTGCCACATGCAGAAGTTGTGAAAGTAGTAAGGGCTGATGTCCATTCAAACACAGCACTGAATGGATTGCTTTGCATTCTGTAACCTAGCAAGCATGCAGCAGACATTGTGTTTGGGAAGATCCAAAACTCTTGTAGTCTCTTTAACTACTGAGCCAGCAATTGACTGGAAAAAACACAGCAGCAAAAGCAGGGAAGGGAAAAGCAGTGCAAGACAGCGGTACTTTTGTAAACCACTCCTGCCACTGCAAGACACTTAGCCTGAAGTGTACATGGTTTCTTCCCCAGCAGCATTTTTTCTGCATTCTTTTGTCCTACTGCATAATATCCAAGTATCTGACTTTTGTGATAAGCACTACACACTTACTACTAATCATAGTGGATTTTATTCTCTTGTTCTTTTTTGAACTTCCCTTAATTTCTCTTCTTATTTCTGATTGGATCAGCTATAATTGTTATATTGATTTTTGTATTTTTCTATCTGCAATTTATGAGCAGTATCTTTTCTATTTGCTACTGCTCTCAACTGCAGGAACAGTCTGAATGAATCAGAATTAGGTCTAGTTGCAGCTGAGCTGTGGAAACCTGCTGAGCCATCATAGCTAGAACCCTGGATCCCAGAAACTATCATAAATAAAAGCCATTATGAATAGTACCTCATGCCATTTCTGACTGCGAGCATACGGCAGCATGCTCTGTATGGCCAAGGAAACAATAACTACTTTATGCGCCTATTCGAATGTTAATACAAGGAGCTTCTCTCTGATGTTACACAAAAACATCAGAGTTCCTAGTTATTGAATAGTATGATTTCTAAATTCTGCTTCAAAGCTTCAGTGAATCTCCCTCCTCCTGGCTGTGAACTTGAAAGCCAGACAAGTGTGAAGGAGAATTTCTTTTCTATTAGAAAATGAGACAACATGGTGAGTATAGCTCTTGCACATGACTCTACAGGGCTGAGTGAAGTGCAGGAACCTTTGTCCCCTTTCTGAGGCAAGTTTATCCCAGAAAAAACTAGCCAAATCACATGCAGAATAAGCAATACAAGTAAAACAAAAGTGTATCTGTGTAGCTCTAAAGATGGGAGCAAGCGGGGAAGAAGCTAGCAGAGAGTGGGAGCAGTGGAGTGGAGGGAATGGGGATCTCCCAAATTAAGCTTGGGGCACAGGAACAAGAGGGATATCTGCAATCATCTGCCTGCAGCCTCGTGCTATCCTAGGCAATAAGGTTTAATAAACTCCTAATTAGACACATCAATTCCTATCCTAAAAACATGTTACAGGAGTTATGCCATCTTTACTACAGGAAATCTCCCATAAGTGCTCTGCTTCTTTTCTAATATGAAAATGCTGTTGTGCATGTCTGCTCAAAGACATGTCTGCTCAAAGAGACCTTCTCCCCTCCTCCTCCCTTCTTTAGAGGCTTCTCCTCTGGTAAATCTGTAGGTGACAGTCATATCCTCTTTCAACCTTTGTTTTCTCTGGGCTGAAGAAACCATACTTCCAATTTTCTTTCATAAAATAGGCTAAGACCATTGTACCCTTCTCACTCATGCCATCTTAAATTAATTTTTGAGACATTATACACAGAGGTCCACACAGTATTTCAGATAAGGTCATACTGGAGCCTTGTACATAGCATGGAAATTGCTACACTAAAACCAGAACATAATAGCTTATGACCCCAATGAGCTTTTTCACAGCTATGTCTGTACCCGACTAAAACACATGACCCAGCTTCTCCTCTGCTCCCAGCTCAAGCTCCACTTAATGCCTGAAATTCTTGTTCATGGTCCCAAAGTGCATAACTTTGCATTTTGTACTATAATGTTCCATCCCACTTGTATCATTCTTGATCTCAAGGTCATCTAATTATTTCTATATAATATGATAATTCACATTTTTATTGTGACTATGTCCCACATTTATGCCACCAGAAAAAAAACCCCAAACCATTCATTCACCCCCACTTTTGGTATCGAGGTCATTAATGAAAATATTAAATCAGATTGTGCCCTAATACAATAATTGTAGTTCACTAGACACTTTCTAACAGTTCCCCTTTCAACATGGTCTTTTGCCAGCTTCCTCTGGGCCACCTTCCACCATCACTTTATAATTCTTATACATCAATCTCCATCTTAACCTAATTAGGTTACTATAAGTTTAATATTTTTCCCATCTGGCACAACAGTAGGTGTTTTACAGAAGCCTAGAATACTGCTTACACATGTACTTCTCCCCCCGCCCCAAGCTTTTTCATGCCTTAGAAGTGGGGAGGACTGAGCCAGATCCAAGTAGCCTGCAATCCTACAGACGTGTTGGACTTACGCTACCAGGAAGAGGCAGCAGTTCAGGGGGTAGGAGGCTGAGAAGCCCAAAACATCATTGCCCTCCGTGCAATCAGCTCTGCCTCTTGGCGGGCTCGAGGCATCAACCAGGTTTGGAGTTCAGCCTTCTCAGCATCCTACATCATGAGGCTGGGAGGGAAGGCTTGTCCTTTTTATTCCTCCCTGATGGGATGACAGACATCACTGCAAGAAGATGCCTTTGAATATTTCCTCCCTAAAATCAATTTCTCCAGAAAGGGCAAGAGATTAAAGAGTTCAGCCAGAACAAGATTTATTCCCATGCATACACATGTGTTTTTAAAGCATCTTTCTTATAGTGCACAATAGTAATTCCTGAAACATCACT
This sequence comes from Pandion haliaetus, assembly GCA_013401275.1. Lineage (NCBI taxonomy): Eukaryota > Metazoa > Chordata > Aves > Accipitriformes > Pandionidae > Pandion > Pandion haliaetus. The sequence goes on along the minus strand of VYZV01038702.1, from coordinate 58,822 downwards.
CTTGAAACTTGTTTGTTCAGCACAAATGCAGTAAAGGAAGTCCCAGGTGCTATATCGTTGTCAATTCCTTCAGCACTTGCAGCTTTCTTGCAGCCTCCTAAGAAGTTCAAACTTCTGATCTAGCCTATTTCAAGACTATAGAAGCTATTCAAGATGATAAAGTCATACTAAAAGCCTGTGAAAAGCTTTTTTTTTTTTAAAAAGAATGTCAGAGCTAAGACATGCCCTTTGTGCTGTTTTCCTCTGGTATTACACAAACTCTGTGAGATTTTTCTATTAGACCTGATGACCAGATACCTTACCCTTGTCAAATGCATATCCGTGCATGAGCCAGAAACACAAATGTTGCATTTCTTGGCCTTTCTGTTAATGGTGGTATACACACTCATTTAGGCTTTTTATCAAAATATATATTTGGAAAGTACTGCACACATTAAAAGGGAAGAATAATGGGCTTGGTGTTATGCAAGTGCATCAGAATAAGCCCTTGTAATATACGGCACATCCAGTGAACTACAGAGTTTGTGACTGCTGATTCTCATTTGTCAAAACATTTAAGATTTATGGCATCTTGTTTTATGCTCCTATCATACTCCCATCTATGACTCCAGCTTACTGGTAATCTTTATTGCAGCTAATGTTCTCTTATGTCAGAGCATGACATGACAAACCTTTAAAAAGATAGCATAAAAAAATTAGTTTTTTGTTCAAGGTAGACTATCAGTGCCTTTAGACCATTTGCAGTTGAGACTTTGCACTCTGGTGCCAATCTCATGTTACCTGTACCACTGGGGACACAACTGACACTTTGCCAGTAAATATTAACTTATTATAAACTACAGAAGTATCTTCCTGTTCCAAATCTCTACGTTCCCCTTTTACCCTTCCTGTCTAGGATGACTCAAAGTAATACAAAGTCCTTGAACACATCCCAGCTATGCTTGTTACACCCCCAGCCAAATTTTATCCAAATTTTGATAGAATGGGTTTTCAAGTGCCATGGGTTCAAAGAGTCTGGAAAGTTTGAGGTCCTTTATTCCTCTTTTTGGTTTATGGATGATGCAGTTGTTAGCATAATGTAGGCTCTAATACAACCAGTAACAGAAAAAGCAGAGATGGTGAACTTAATCTCGACATAAATGCCTTTTTCATTTCGTTCTTTATTGAAAAGGTCAGCTGTAATTAAGGTGCTTACTTATTTAAACACTATAGATAAGGACAAATGATCTCACAGAGCACTGCCATGAATACTTAAAGATAAGCTAGGTGTTTTCTAAATGGCTGGGTCTAATTAAGTTTCTCCCAAGATACTCTTGTAGAACTGGCTGAAACAGTCTCAGATTTCCTAGCAGTTATCTTTGAGAATTTCTGAAAAATAGGTGGCGACCCAAAAGATTGCAAAAGGATAAAAACAGTGCTCCTTTACCATAAAGGTAGGAAAGAGACTATTATAGACCACACAACTTCAGCTTTTGGAGAAACAGTGAAATAAACAGTCAAAGAATGCATAAGCAATTAAAAGAAAAATTAGGAAGACTAGAAACAGTCAACAAGGATTCATTAGGAACAAATGATGTAAAACCAATCTAGTTTCTTTCCTTGGTAGGGTAAAAGGCTTGTATTTAGCAAGAAGTTGCAGTAGATATTATAACTTGACTTTAGTAAGGTTTCTGACCTTATCTCCTATAACATCCTCATAAGCAGCCTAAGAAACACACTCTAAATGAAACTGGAGGATGGAAACCAAAACACCCCAAAAAACATATCCAGAGACTCTATGCATCCAGAGTATACGCTGTCACAGTACAATCCCACACAATACATTCTTCCACAGAGATGTATCCTCTCAATGTTTCATTTATGATCCAGATGATTAAATATAGGATGTTTGTTAAATTGGCAGGTCTGCAAACAAATTAGGTAAAAGACAAAGTTTTACATTTAGTTTTGAGCAACAGGCTCCACAGCTAGAGGATGTAGCATGGACTAGCCAGCCCTCTCTCTGAGCACAGTTAGGAGGCTACAAAGAAATACAAAATGAACAAGGGTTTGAAGGGCTATGCTCCTGCCAAAAAGGCAGTCATCACCTCAAGAGATATAAAGGGACATAAAGTTATCTTTTCCTTCTCCTCAGGGCTCGCAAGGCTTCTGTGGGAACAGTGTGTTCAGTTTTGGCCAGCATGCTTCTCAGCAGATAAGGAGCACTCAGGGAAGAGTAGCAAGTGACAAAAAGATCTCTGTTTTCTGCAAAACTTGGGGCTAGTTTGGTTTAGGGAAAATGCTAAGATGAGGCATTTAACAGCCTTCATCTATGCAAGAGAACACTGTAAAAAAGCTCTTACCCATGTCAAAGATAGACAGTAAAAAAAAAATCTAATGAACTTCAACTACAGCAAGGGTGGATATTAGGAAAAGCTTTCAGCAGTAAAAATAATTATCTATGGAATCTGTAGGAATTCCATCTCTGAAGATCTTTAGTAACAGATTCAGATAAGTAGTCCATTAAAAACTCCAATTTACCCATAGAAGGTAAAACCCACTTTTCCTCTCCTTGTACTTTCTAACTCCAGACTCCTTCCCTCAGTGCCCATTAGATTCCCCATGTCTGCAATTCTTCTCCCCTGATGAAAGTTCTGCCATGCTTTCATAGCTCGTTCCTACAGGAATTCACAGCAGCATCCCCTCCTTCACCCTTCTATTGCAACCCCTTCATCAGTTTTTTTTTTTTTAAAACACACCACTTTTTCCCTTCTGCTACATTAACCCCCTTGCCTTAACAAACCTCTACATCTTCTTTCATCCCCATACAAGCTGTACATGCTTGTCACCTAGTTGGCAAGGGACGATACAGTCCCTGGGACACGTTTGACCAACTTGAACACGCATTCCTCCTGCCAGTTACAAGCCATAGCTGGATGCATTGTTTCCTCAGGTCTCTGGTGGGATTGGCACATACGTATTCCTCTGGGCAAGCCAAGCAACATGTGGCACCTCTGAATTGTTGGCAGTCCACAGAAATTTCCCCACAATCTGGGTTAGAAGACTTATTCTGAGCAACCAGGGTGTGATTGGCTGTGGCTGGTAAGGAGATGGACTACCTGACTTCCTGAGCTTCCTGTCACTACTTCATAGAATCATTTAGGTTGGAAAAGACCTTTGAGTCCAACTGTAAACGTAACACTACCAAGTCCACCCCTAAACCATGTCCTTAAGTGCCACATCTACACATAGATGTGGCCCTCTCATTCAGATGAAGCTCTGTTCGGGTAGATCCAATCCCACTTTCTTTACCTTCCTCCTCACTATGATTGCAAGAGGAAGAGGTGGTGGTGAGACAGCAGGCAAATGAATTAGAGATACCTTCAAGCAGGCTTGCTTGACCAAATCATAAAAAAACATACTTTGCAAAGCAAAGTCCACTGCTACCCATAAAAGGAGCAGCAAAAGCCTTTAACTCTCCAGCACTGGCTGAAGCTGCTGTGGACCAGGCCAAGAAACGCAGTCCTCCAACAAGCAAATGGTCAGACTTACTCGTGATACTCAAATGCAGATTATCCTGTCCTCATTATTGCAAAGGAACAGCATAGACTCCATGCACTTTCTTCATCAAGCAAACCTACTCAGCTAATGTATGGCAGGCTTTATCTCCAGGTTTTACTACAGCTAAACTGTTATTAAGGGAATACAGACTTCTGTATAGGATTTGAGGACCATTTCCACGCGGAGTTTTCACTCATTGCTTTCAGATGCCTTCACTGAGATTGGCAGGCCTGAATTTTTAGAAGCACCAGATCTTAGTAATTACCAGTTATTTTCAATGAAATCTATCCCAAACATGTCTGAAGCTTCAGTGCCAAGTTGATCACTTCTGATTAATATGAAATTTTTTACATGTGTGTGCTTGCCTGTTAGTACTGCCTCACTTCTGAATACACATGCCTCCAATTGCTCTAAGCTTTGCAAATACAAGGCACATGCTGGAAAAATCCTGTGAATATTTCACTAAAACTGTACATTTTAATTAAATAAAGTATGATTGCCAGTCAATTTCTTTTTAAAAAATGAACCAATAAGTCTTATTTAAGCATCAAAATTAAAGGCACAGGTCTTGAACTTATCATCATCTATTTCAGAAGCTTGTAATTCTTGACTATGGCATACTTCTTTTTGACATGTCCATCATTTTTCAATTGGATGTATGCTGCTATCCAAAATCCATTATTTGTGCCATGAATTGCATAATGCTCTATTACTTACTTCTAGCATCTAATCAGACACATGCATCTTTGTTGGTTTTGTTACTGGCTGTCACTTTCCAATAAAGGAACCCAAATACATTAACTTAACATTTTAATGAATCGGTAACAGTAATGGGCACTTAGAGTATAGATTGCTTTTGTAATGTGCTACTGTATTGAGAAGTATACTGAAGGGTTGTCCAATCTTTACCAAGTAGTTAAGAAAGCATGATTTATTTTGGACTAGTTTTATTAGGCAGTTATTGATAGCTATATAATGAATGATCAGTATGCAAGGAAAAGCATTCGATTGCTTCTTGAAAACTGTTCTTGTCATGTAGTGTAAACAAAATAAACAACCTCCTTTCAATGACTGCTTAAATCACAGAAGAAATTCCTACCAGTATTAAGTGAAGGGCCTTTTTTTTTCCTCCTAAAGCAATCACTGTTCAAGCATATTATGAAATATTGGGTATTTTTCACTTTTATGTCCATGACTCAAAATTATTCTGCACATGTTGTGAAGGTGGTAGCATCTCTTCTTTATTCCTTTCACATGAGTGCAGCACAATGTAGCAAGACAAAAACACCCCATACTTTCTTCAGAAAAAGAATGTAGTGGTTCAAGCTGTAATGAATCTAGACTTTGTTTCTAGTAGTGGTAATCCTCCATCCTTCATAACCACACTGTTCAAAGCCATAGCAAGATCCATGGCTGAGACTGAATTTCAATTAAAAACCAAAAAGTGGTTTTGATCTCACCAAATGCAAAAAAAAACCAACCCAACAAAAAACAAAACAGGGAGCTACACGTAATTGAGAAATAAGACCATGATAGCCTACTACCTGCTCTCCCACCAATAGCTGCTGTCACCAACTAGAAAATTATTAATCAATCACAGATTTATTCAAATTCATATTTTGAACAACATCCAAGCATGTTTGTGAAATGCATCACCAAGAAGCCATCTGTGCTCTTTCAACTATACCATTTATATTTCATAAAATCAAGCAGCTGTTTTGCTGTGAGTTTTCTGAGCTTTTAAAATTGGCTTTCAAGACCCAAAGCCATTGAGGTTATAGTACATAAACCACAAAAGTGTCTATTTCTGTGTTTACCTAGAAGGGTGATGATGAGAAAAACTTAGAGATGCATAGAGAAATTCTTAGTGCTGAGTTATGTCTTCCCAATCTTAATTAGAATGAAAAGTAATTGCCAGGATTATTTTGACCCTCCAGCCTAATTGCCCAAAGTCTCTCCTTCCATTACAAAGGGTCTGATACTAGAAGTAGGAATGCAAACCCGAACTCCTGATAAGGAAAGCAATCAGACAATATATTAAAAATAATTATTGTGTCTAATTCCAGAGTGAAAAGCTTAGGTTAATACTGAGCCTGTATAATATGGGTAAATAATTGGAAAAGATGGCATTTTGTCTGCTGGGTACTGCATTTCCAAGCACAAATGAGTTGCATTTACTGGAGGGCAGCTAATATTTATGTTGAAGGCAGAAAGTAACAGTGAGTCACTGTTCTTTATCTGAGACTTTGTTCACTGTTACTGCCTGAACCAATATAAGCTACTTTGATTAAAATGGTAATGCATACCTCAGTACAGGCGAGTATAACATGCACTTTAAGTTTAAACACTATATTCTGCGATTAGTTACTTTTCATCTAAATATGATACATTCCCCTTTATTATGGAAAAGAAACTCTCCAATATCTTTGTTGTTGTTGCTTCACAAGACACTACAGATGCAGCGTGAAGAGATTAGATATAGGTAGGAAGATTAGGAGGAATAAAAAGGAATTGTATCTTCCAGTAAAATCACGGAATAATTCTAGTTGGAAGGAACCTGGGAAAGTCTGTAGCCTAAACCTCTTGCTCAAAGCAGGATCAACACTGAATTCAGACTAGGTTACTCAAGGCTTTGTCCAGTCATGGCTTGAAAACCTCCGAGGATGGTCACTATGACTTCTCTGTGCAGCCTCTTGTAGTGTTTGTCCACCCTTACAGGGCAAGTTATCCTGCCCCAACCATCTCAGTGGCCTCCCCTAAACTCCCTCCAGTTCGCTGATGTCTGTCTTGTACTGCAGGTCCCCAACCGGGGTGCAGTACTCTAGATGGGGTCTAATGAGTGGTTACTTCCAACCACTTCCTCCTTCATATATCCAAAAATGTCTTCTGAGAGTATTTGTTGGAAGAAACAAAAGCAAGTCCAATCAACCTGTAGTTTCCCTGATTATCTTTCTTGGCATTTTTAGAGACTCATGAGACACAGCTCTCTCCCACAGGATCTTACCAACCAGTTTCCCAAATATGTCAAAGTCTGCTCCCCTCAGGTCCAGGGTCTACACTACCACTTGCCTTCCTCACTCTTGTCAGCATCTTCATCTCCACCATTTAATGATCACCACAGTCAAGGCTGCCCTTGTTTGTCACCCCCTCGGCCAGATCTTCCTTGTTTGTATGTAGCAGATCCAGGAGAACATCCCATCTAGCTAACTTAGGTAGTATTTGCACTAAGAAATTACCGAACACACTGCAGATGGTGCCTGCATTTCTTGCCTCCCACTGTGCTGCCCTTCCAGACAGGGAAGTTAAAGTAGTCCCCTAAGGACCAGGGTCTGTAATCTGCAGAATTCCTCAGACTGCTTGAAGAGAACTTCATCCTGCCCCGTATACTTGCCACCCCAACCTGTTTCCTCATTTAATTGCAAGCTCTTATCACCAGCCCTCATGTATTCAATTTAAAGCCCACCTCACTACACTGCCAAGCCTGCTGGCAAAGATGTCTTTACCCACCTTCTCAACTAACTACATAACCACAGTTGTTATCTTGCAGGATGCATCCACTCTTATCCCAACTTCTCCCCTCATTGATTGGATCAAGCAGGGTTAAGCATGTCCTCCACTTTTGCCCTAAAGCTCTGCAGTCATTCTTGATTCATTCTGTGCCAACCATAGCAGCATCATTGCATATTCAACCATGGGCAGCAATGTGGAATAATAGCCCAAGGACCAGAGAATAAAATGAAGGGGTACTTTCAGTCTTTACTGTCCAAGCAAACTGACAGCAGTACACACAGAGTGAACCATGGGTCTACTGACTTGATGGCAAAAGTTGTACTGACTGAGCGAGGGAAAAATTCACCCTGTCTCTTTGTAATTCTGGGCCTGATCCTAGCTGGATCTGTGTCAGGTGTAGCCTGAGGTTATGTCCTTCCTGAAAAAGGCTGAGGCAGAGCCAGCACTGCTGGAAACAGGCGAGCAAGTTGAAGCTCCCCTCAGCAGGGCTCAGGGTGCTCCTACCACAACCACATTTTGGCAAGCTAAATTACTAACCCTGAAGTGAGGTAATGCTCAGCCAAATTTTTTTTTAGAAGTACTTTGTCATTTAGTTAGTGTCATACGATGTCTAGAACAGGAGCAATACCCAGGGGCTCTACAATAATATTTAAACAATCAGTTTAAACAATTTAATCAATTGTTTTAATTAAATGCCGCTATTTTTTTCCCCTAGAGGAAGAAAGTTTTTAACATTAAAAAATTTAATTTGAAGCAAATGGGCCTCTAAAAGATATATCATTTAGTCTGATTTGATTTACCCTGCACAGAAGATTCCTATTCATGAACTATTAATATGACTTAGCCCAATCAGATACGTTTCATTTGTGTCCTACTTCAAATCTTTAGGCTCTCCCATCTGTCAAAAATGTTCGGGCTGCTGAATGATAAAGCCTTGTTGCTATGGCAATTAGTTCCATTACCTAGGTGACAGTGCTGGCATGATGTCAGCACTAAAGTGATCTAACTCCTGAAATATTTTTAGCATCTGTTGCAGATGAACCACAGTAAAACCACCATTTATCAATGACCCAAAATGCCCACAGGTGATGGGAACAAAGGTACAGCTTGACCACCATCTGTACTACCTGGAGAAGTGCAGGTAGAGAGCAGACTATACAAGTAGACCATCTGCATTCAGCAACACTACCAGAGGATGACAGGGAAGAACAAAAAAAACCATAAGCAGGAATGAAAAAAAGAAAAAAGAAAACCTGCAGCTTCCTTGTTTGGGCAACAGCTGGATGAACTGCACCACTCTGTTCCCACCACATTGCCCTCTCGTAATTCACTTCAGTAACATGAAGGCCCATGCCACGTATTTTAAGCCTTGGTATTAAATATTATGTATTGCATACATTATACAGTAGGTAGAGGAGGACTTTTAATTTCTTACAGATATCTTTAGTCTCACTTTGAAGTCTCAGTCAGGGGCCAAAGTCCAATTGTACCAGGAACTGTACAGGCAAACACAGTGTTTGAGAGCCTTTGCCCTCTCAGAGCATACAAACTTGCAGAAGCATTCAGGTGATGATGATACAAGCAGCAGTTACTGCCATTTTCCTGGTTATCTATGAAAGCTTTTAACTTTTAGTCACACCAATTCATAGAGCCCGCAGTGCAACTGAAGCCCACAGGTAGCAAATTTGGCAGTGATTAAAAGGACAACAATGGTAGCATCTATTACATTTTGGGGTTTTTTTCCTCCTCCCGTGGCTTTGCCTCAGATTTCTGGGGCATGCTGAAGTGAGCTGGTACTAGTTGCATAGTCAGCAACTGGATTGCACCTGCTTTGACCAAGAAATCTGCATAAAACATGACAGGATTTTTCTTCTAGTTCTTTCTGAGATTGAACTCAACATTTTGGAAACCAGCCAGGGAACCAATAGTTACAGGAACACCCATAGCCGCATTAATGTAGCTGAAGGACTTCATTAATCTTTAAGTGTTCAGACCAATCAACAAAAATGTTATTTTCACTGTCACATACGCTAGGTCTCTTCTTCCCCCTGTCAGGCTAGTGTATAAGCATCTAAATACAACGAGTAAAGAACTTGTATCAAATAACCAACAAGAAGAATTCTCTTCCCTTTTTCCAATGAAGGACTGCTCCACAAGCGAATAAATTATTGGTTTATTAATTATTTAGAATTATGAAGCTATGCTTACAGCAAGTAGTCCTTGATCCATAAATCATTGGCAAACCATTTATTATATACACTCACGACTTGCTGTCTTGGTTAGATCATATAAGTCATATGACACCCTGAAGAGGTGAACGATAGCTCCTAAACATTGCAGTTTGTTGCTTTTATACCACTTTTCCCACCCCTCCCCATCAGACTTTGTCAGGAACACTAAATCCTGCTTGCACATCAGCAGCCTCTCTTTGTTCATCCTTTCTCTCCAAATATCCGTTGATACAAATCACACTTGCAGCAAACTTCTGAGCTTGCCTAGCTCAAGATGTAGCTCATGCTCTCCTCNAGCTTCTCTGACAAAGATGTAGACTGACTTCACAGTTATAGGGACTGTACTGCCCTTACTCCAAATTGTCAACAAACCACCAGAGGAATCCTACATGTGGGCACACTTCTGACNCCTGTGGACCTTCATTAGGGCTGGAGAAGGACATGGTTTTCTACCAGAAGCCACAGCAAATATGTCTTTTACTAACCTGCCCATGCATTATTTCCTGCACTTGTTCCTACACTGACACTCTGCTCTCCGAATGTTCTTTTCTCTCTTACTTTCTACTCCTGCATTCACTAACAATGGGCACAGATGACAGTGTCAGCAGCTCACGTTGCTGTGGATCCAGGTCTGCGGTCTTGCAGCATAGTTCAAGAGGTGAGAGAGGTCACACAATGCTAACCTTGTGCGTCTGTTGAAAACATATATACATTTGACTCACTGGCTTTCTGTGAACTACTGAGAGGTAAAAGAAGGTTTGCCATCCACAGTCAAGAAAGGGGGAATATTAAAGCTCATTTATGAACAGTCACAGTACCCAGCTGGAGCTATAGCAAATATAATAGAAGTTTGCCAAATCTAGCTGGTCAGTTGACAATTTTCCTACCAACACCCTCTGAGATACCCTACTCTCTTGCATTTGGGGACATCGGTGTTCACACAGGGAGTGGCAGAGTTACCATTCTTGATCCCCCAAGGTGTGTGCACTGCATCTTCCACTTCATTCTGTGGAAAATCTCTGGTTTGGACTCATGACAGCCTTAACCAGGTTGCATACTGGCAGACAGAGTCAAATGCTCAAGTTAGAGTTTTATACAGTAGATAGGGGAGGACTTTTAATTTCTTATAGGTATCTTTCTTCAGTTCCAAGGAGGCATCTTTGGCCTGGGTGCTTTATGATGATACTCGGCTCCAACAGTGCAACCCTGAGGCAGATACTGAAATATCATATATGGGAAATAAAGTGACTGCCTCAGCAGGTGGCAAATCCAAACAACCCTTTTGCACTACACAGGAAAGTACACAGAAACATCCAGTAGGAACTGCTAAATCAAGAATAGGGGAATAGGTGCTTCCAAGCCACCCCAAAATACAACCTTTGTCCCTATCCCAGGGCTTGCTCCTGGGAGAGCTGAGCAGCATCCTCTGCCAGCATCTCAAGTTAAGCAAGTGCACGTGTGCTTTGTGAATCAGGACCTTTCCAAAGCAAATGCTCAGACTTCACCTAAAGATCATTCAACAAATGAATAACACTCAGCTACCCAAGGTGGAACCGACAGCAACATGTTATGTTGTGCAGCAGTTTAGTTTAAGAACTGAAAACTAAAATATCTAGTCAAAACAGTAGGAAAACATCTAGGTAGGCAGGAAACAAGTCACTGAAGTGAGAGCTGGACAGGACATCATCTACGAGGACTAAAGGCTGTAAAAAAAATTAATTGCAAGTAGTCAAACTCCACATCATATCAGCTCTCAATGAGATGATTGGTTATTACCGTTACCACTGCTGTATGCATTTGAACCTATCTATGCTTCATATGTGACAAATTCTAGTTTACAGAGAAAAACATTTAAAAGGCTCTTAACCATGTAGGACCATGTGTCAAATTAAATTCCTGCTCTCCTTACACCTTGCCATGGTGAGCTCATTAAATGGAACTGATAATACTGTCTAGCTCCTGTCACAAGACAGACATTGAAATCCCTGACTTTCCATAGAAGATAACCTCAATTCATCCAAAGTAACATGTCACAAAGAACAGCTTGCACCAGTGGTACCTACTTTACGGAAATGAAAGTGTAACAAGTTTTGTACACGTTGATTTATACATAATAGCCATAATATACCATCTATACAAAGATTCAGCCTGAACATGTTAAAACTGGAATAAAGATACTGCCCTGTACTGGGATAAAGACAGCTCTCAATGCAAAGCTTTAAAAACACTACTGACTTGCTTTCAGCAATATTAAGATTAGGCAATCTGTTAGCTTTTCCCTTAGAGACATTCTAATTCAAGCTCTGCAGTTATCATACTAGTGCAGGTACCACTGTATCAAGTGTATCAGAAGCTATTGGCTATACTACTAGCTTGTTTTACTTATTTTAAACTTGTGTTAATGTTGGAGAGAGACCATGGGAAACGTGCTGGTATAAATTTCTTACGAGCTGTTCATAATTTTTCCCAATTAACTCAGGTGTTCTTCCTTGAAAGAGAATATCTCAAACACTGACATAGTGCAAACATTATGTCATCTAGTATCAACCTAGAGAAAATGTAAAAAGTTTGCAATATCAACAGAAGTGTCTTTAAACCCACACTTCATGTTACCCTTGGTAACCAGTAAGACACACTGTCACACTATAACATATTAGTGTTTAAGGCTCTTTAGAAAACTACAGCTCTGACTATTTAGGACATACATTCATGTGCACAAACCTATTATCCTAAAAAGTGCATTCTTGCAAATAGCACTTACATTTTCAGCTGTAGCCATTTTATTTCTTACCTAATTGAAGAAAAAGATTTTTCCTTTAGTTAGTAGTCCTACCTATGGGTCAGTTTATGACAAGCATCTAGAAACACACAGATGTCTTATTTAGGGTACAAACTGTTGTGCTAAATCTACAAAAAAAACATTTTTCCCTAGGGAAGAAAGATTAAATATTTCAGTTGATAATTATCCAATTCATAGGAAGTGGTCAGCTCTGCAATTACGATATTTTTGGTCTGCACACATTGCTTTAAAGACTGAGCACTGCTGTCAATAGTGGCAGGTGTGCCAGCCATTCAGCATTTAGCTTAGTGCTGCTTGCTCCGGAGGGGACTGAGAAACCCAGCTCTCTCAGAGACTGCATCTCTTGGGGGGTTTGTTTACAAAACTAGATAGCTTCAACAGGGCAGAAAAACCCAGGATGGTCTAACATAGCAGAGGGAAAATCCTCTTTTCCCTTCTCCTCCCTATACTACTGCCTAGAAAGCAATGTGCTGATAGAAGTAGGACCACTTTTGAAGGGAAGGGCTTGTTTTTTCCTTAACCAAGCAGACAAACAGCTAGCTCTCTCTCCCTCCCCCTCTGCTTCTTCATCTCTTTTCTCAGTTGTTATCCTCCTGCATAGTACAAATTATTCTATATTTACTTGTGCTTCTCCACTACCCAGTCACACCAATTATAAAGGGATGGAAGAAAGAGACTGCTTTTTCTTTTCTAGCCATAATCTTCCACAAATCTCAACTATTCCTGCTACTAAGATGTGCCTTGGGTTACAAAGACTTGCCTTGGCTTCCATGCACTTCACTCAATACCATCTGTACATATCCAAGGACAAAAATGTCCCTTTTGTTACTCAGAAGTGGCCTTGTATAGCTCTCAAGTTGCTGAGGGAGTTTGGCTACACAGGAGATTAGTTTTCTTGCTGAGGAATATCCTATTGTGACAGCCGTGTTATCCCTGTCCTTTTAAAAAGTAGAGACAAGCAAGAGGCAACACAGAGATTACTAACTATGCCTAAAAATTTTGTTCAACATACTAATACACATCTTTAGAAGTGAGTGCTGCTGCACAGTACTCAAGTATTCTCTCTGACTCTCTCACCTATACCACTTGCAAGACACTTTATTAATGTAAGACCCAGCCCCAGCAACACATTTTTAAAAAAATATTTCTGGTAACAGTCTGCCTCACTCATATCAGTGTCTTCACAGCACAAGCAGCCTAAGTGACTTTAAGTATACCCACTGAATTTTGCTCTGGACATACAGTGTTTCCATGAAACACTACCCAAGACCACTAAGAGGAGCAGAAAGACAAGAGGGACTCAAGGCCATGGCTGTTCTGGAAAGGTTCAAGTGCTGGATATAGCCCTGTTTTCTGCACATGCACAACACATGCACAAAAAGGCACCTGCTTGACCTTCTCCTGGGAAAAAGGAGATTGTTCTGTTGGTATTACAAATGGAAAAGGGGAAGCCCGACCAATATTTGGTTTTGATCTTGAAGGAGAAATAGGACTTGGTTTTAGCTCACCAGTATTCAGAAATTCTGGTCTTGGGATCAGCTGGAGGACTCCATCTAACAGAAAGGCTTAAAAACTATGAAAGGAAACTTATACAGGAAGAAGATAGTAGTGTCTGGAATATAACCAGCAAGAAGAAAAAAAAAAAGTAGACTGAAATCACAACTATTATTTTAATGTCATGTTCACCCTCACTTCGAGGAGTGGAAAATTAGTGGGCACAGCTTATCAAAAAGTAACAGTAAAATCACAGTATTGGTTGCCCTCCAAAATGACAAGTCCAAATATTTTAGCTCCCTTTCTTTGTTCAGTGCAAATACTTTCAACAGACATTTTTGAGCACTGGCTTCCCTCTCCTCTGTCCGTCTAGGATACTTATAACTAAAGCATGAGAGATTAAGAAATTAAGTGCAAGTGAAAGGGATGGCCTGGGTAGGTTTTGCTGGAATAACTGAGCCTTGCTCATCAATTGATGCTCAAACATCAGAGCATTCAATAGTTTATCAACACATTAAAAATACATTGACTGTAGTTCTTGCCTATGACTCTTTTGTTACAGTCTGGGTCCATAATGTTTTTCCTTTTCCAGAAATACCCTGCTTAAGTTGTCTGATTGATCTTTAAACATGTACAAAGGAAAAAGGCCCACTAATGCAATTTCACTGTCATTGCTTTCGAAGCTATTGAGCTGTAAACGCTGTACGTTAGGCAATTGATGTGTGAACACCTCATCTGGCAATCTCTTTAAGAAAAATATTTCAGTAGGTAAATTTAGTTAAACTGTGTATAATTAGAACATGAAAAAGCAACTTATTTCATGGAATATATAAGGCTCCTGATATAATACTGACACATGGCAAACTCATTTTCTTTGCTGTATTGGATCTTTACATACAAAGATATACAGTAGTACACATGTTGACAATATTGTATATACTTCATGCAAAAATTGAGTTTCTCCTTAAATTATGCTGCAAATTACTCACCTCACTCTATATAAGGCAACCTGATATATGCAAAAAACAAAGACCAAGGCCTGAATCTGAAGTTGTGTCATTAATTGTGAAGTCCACAAGAATTACTGTTATATGTATATAACCTAGACCAACTACGATTTTTGAAATGTCATTGGAATCGTTCCTTTCTCACCACCTGTAATGTGTCATTACTTTGCTGATCTGCACAAGAAGTCATGAATTAACACAGACTTCTGAAATCCACTCAGTATACGTTTTCACTGACATAAAGCGTTTCTCCTTGTCATTTGTTTGTTTCACTTAGTCTATAAAGTTACATATGCTTCTTATTAGAGGAAGACACAAAGTAATTGATTTGCCACACTTGCCAGTGGTATGGTGGCAATGATGGAAAAAAATCTTTACATCAGCATTATTTGATGTATTAGCTGATCATTAGTATTCATTTATTAAAAAAGGATTTGTGAATTATATGCTAGAAGTAGTGGCACAGATGACAAGACTGAAAAAACAGATTCAGAGAGCATAAAATTAAAGGAGAAAATAAGAATATAGTGTCTGAGTTAATTGCTACAAAAAACTTACGCACAGAGCATGTGGATTAGTAAGTGACATGAGTTGCTTTACCTCACTTTGTTATCTAAATATTAGACAATGTCCAGCCTTGAGTAAATATTTACAAATACATTAAATAAGAAAAAAAGCATCCCAAGAAAGTCATCATTCAAGACATTGTCAATATTAAAGACAGCACACAGGTGGTAGCCAGCACCCTACATCTTTGGTTTCACACTGACTGGTAAAGAGATTTGTCTTCAGCCCAAACTCTGCCCACAGCGAGGTACCGATACCGTTCAGCTGAACCTCACCTTAGATGCACTGCACTCTCCAAATCAGTTCTCAACTTCCCAAAGCCAACCAAGTAAGTGAGGAGCAACACAGTAAAACAAGCCTGGAATGTCCCTGATGCCCAGGCCCATTCAATTTATCTCCTTTGCCAGATTTTCTTCTTTCTCTACCCTAGCACCCACAAAGTTTGGTGAATTTCCAACAAACTCTGCATTTTCAATCTATTAGCCAAGTTGTCATAAGATACTCTGTCATCACTATTCACTTTGATATGGGTTTGTGTGGCACGGTTTTCTTTGGTAGTGGGGGAGGGGGCTGCAGAGGTGGCTCCTGTAAGAAGCTGCTGGAAGCTCCCCCAGCTCCAAAGAGTCGGACCCACCTCTGCAGCCCAGACAGGGAGTGATGGTGGCAGCACCTTTGGGAGAACAGATTTAAGAAGGGGAGCCGGCAGTGTGGGGGTTGGGGAATGTAAGAGGAACATCTCTGCAGATACCGAGGTCAGTGAAGAAGGAGGGGGAGGAGGGGCGCCTGAGGAGGCTGATGGCTCTGCAGCCCGTGGGGAGAAGGCAGGCTGTCCCCCTGCAGCCCATGGGGGTGAACGGTGGAGCAGAGGCTCCCAAAGTTGGCTGTAACCCCATGGTAAAAACCGTGCTGGAGCAGTGTGAGACTGGAGAGCAGCCCACAGAAAGGACCTGCGCCAGGGAAGTTTGTGAGGAACTGCAGCCCG
>VYZV01038702.1:19522-42649 GCA_013401275.1 Pandion haliaetus | reverse complement strand
GAGCTGACCTCAACCCCCATCCCCTGTTCCCCTGCGCCACCAGGGGGAGGAGGTAGAAAGCATCGGGAATGGAGCTGAGCCGGGAAGGCGGGAGGGGTGGGGGGAGGTGTTCTGATGTTTAGTTTCCCTTCCTAATACCCTTGTGTTTTGTTTTTTATTTGATTTGTAGTAAATGAAATGGATTTTGTTTCTTCCCCAAGTTGAGCCTGTCTTTTGCCCGTGACCCTAAGTGGGGAGTGATCCCTCCCAGTCCTTGTCTCGACCCACGAGCCTGCCTTTGGATTTTCTCCTCATCCCACCGTGGCCAGGGGTGGGGGTGGGGGTGAGTGAGTGGCTTCGTGGTGCTTTGTTACCGGTTGGGCTGAAACCGAAACCACGACACACTTCTACTGAAAGGAGGTGGTTGTGGAAACTCTAGGGGAGACATACTGATGAGCTACATTCAGAGCAGAAAGATGTGGAAGGAAAGGACTGCTAGAAGTCCAGTAAATCAGCACTGGAAGAACACACATTTTACAGTAAAATATAAATATAAATTTCTGGTACTGTCCTGCAAGTGATTTTGTAGAAGTGTGACTCTAAAAGGAAGGCTTCAGAACTACTGTATCTCACTCACTTCAAAGCACAGTGCTCAGTTTACGGGTGAAAACATGGGCTCTTGTGATCAATACTGGAATCTACTTAGATTGGAAATCTAATATTGGTTTATTAAATACTGGAATTAAAACTAAAAATGGCAGGGTGGTTGTTTCTTGTTTGTTTTTTTAATGAACAATGATTACCTTCTTTGGGTTTTTCCCCAGAAGTACAGATCTTAAAAGGTGTTGGTGGCATTTTGGGGGGGTCTGCTGTTTTGTTTGTTTTAAACATCTCAAGAAAGTATAGAGGCAGTGATGAGAAACAAAAAACAACTCAGAATTATCAAATCAGGTAGCAAATGACAATAAGACATCCTATAATATGGTACAACAGCAGTTGAAAATTTGTCACAGCCAGACAAAATAATCCAGCAAGATGTTAAGGCTACTCTAGACCATAGAGGGGAAGTAAGGACAAACAACAGCAGTGAACAGGAAAGTTAAAGGACAGAAGGAGGAAAAGAAAGAAAATAAAAACAACCCCCAAAGAAAATGCTTAAGTAACACCTGTCTCTCATCTAGATGTTAGTTGGAAGAAAGTATTGGATCAAACCCCCACACCAGTGACCACTCCACTCTCTTGTGTACAGTCAGAAGAAGATGGGACTGGAAAGAATTTCCCGGGTTGTTGAGATCAAGCTTATATCATTGCAGGCACCACATCATATAAACACTTGAATGAGTTCACCAATCATCATCTTACAGCTAGTTATCTCACAGACAATTCAGCTTTTTTTTTTTGCATCCAGCTGCAGGCTGTCCAGCATGGTTTGAGGCTAGCATTTTCCTTAAATAATTCCTCTTTCTCCCACTCATGCCCCTCCCCAGGTATTGTTTTGCTGGGCAAAACAAGGAAAGCACTTTCACTCTCTTAATATAGGTTCTCCATTCCTACAAGCCTTCTTCTCATTGTTCCCATCATGAATGCATTTCTAACAAACACTCATGACAAGCTTTGCGTGATACTCCAGATGGAGAAATTTCTCCAAGCTGAAATTTCTCCAAGCCGGAAATATTTCTCCTGACACATCTTCCAATCACAGTCGTCTTTTTGCACTTGCTCAGGGTTATTAGTGTATGATCATAGATGATCCTATGACCACCTAATAGACTCGTGGCTGATGCACCTGAGCTGCGTTCCAGCGATGTCTCATACCACAGACATGCATTGAACTGGATCACCGAACAAACGGTGTAAGAAGAGACTCTCTCTCTCCTCTAGCAAGGTATCGTTGTCTGATGAGTGACACAAGAACAATACTTCGCGTAAGCAACTTCCAAGGGAAGTTACTGATTAGTGCAGATGTTGTGAAGGCAGAATGCCATCAGAATTTGGCAGGAGGAGCTTTGTCATTAAGTAATTCAATCTCTAAGTGACAAAATGATTTGTAGATGACTGTGCCGAGTTCTCTGCCTTTCCTTCTCACACTCCAATACACTATGAACATTTGGGATCTTTTTCTCCTCAACCTTCCAGCAAACATGGGAGTAAGAGGTTTGGATGCCACCTCTGTTCAAACACTGTCAAATGCAGCAGCAATGGAGCCATTAATGAAGATAAAGTACAACACAGAGTAAGGAGAAATGAAATGAAAACATACAGCTCAGCTGGAAGTCTGGAGATATCTTAAAGAGACAGGTAACTAAGCAAGAATGGAGCAAAACCTTATCCTAACCTCATGCTCTTAAAACCTGGTGGCATGGGCATAAAGCATTTCCAAGTTCTGTTCTTTTTGTTTGGCTTGGTTGGGGATGGAGGTGAACATGTGAGTTCACACTCACCACGGCAAGGGCAGACTGTATAGAAGTCAGCAGAGCAGCTATAGATCAACGTCGCAAAACTTACTAAATGAGAACCTCACCTGAAGTGGGTGAAGATATTTCAGGAAAATGTGGAGGCAAGCGCAGGAAAGTGTTCTCCAAATGGTGTCTTCTAGTTGTTAAAAAAATACAAAGGAGGCTCTCACCCCTGGAATTCAAGGGTCTCATCTGCAACTAGGTCAGCTTTACACAGGCTTCAAGATGTGCTGCAAATGTCTCCAAGGTAAACACCATCTCTTTGTTGTGAACATTATGCTTTTCATTAGACTCCATTACTAAAAGTTTTGAGCTAACTGATGAGCACAGCTACACTTGCACTGAAAGCATCTGTACTGTGCATGTGCTGACCCAAGACAGATCATCTGGCATTTAAGAAAGGAAATGTTATAATTCTGAGCAACAACATTCATTCAGGACAATGTTTAGCTAAAGGACAAAAAGGGTTATGAACCACTGGTACCATGATATAAAGCTTGAAAGGGACAAACAAACTGTCAGTGACATCAATATTCCAAAGGTACTATTAAAAAAAAAAATCCAACTTTTCTCTATAAGAAATAAAAGGGACACCAGGAAATACTCTGTTCATACAACTATGTAGTACATATAGTGAGGGACATTTACATCCACAGCACCCCTCCAAAGGAGTTTCCCCCAGCACCCATGCACAACTTCATTGTTGTCATGTGCTCATTAACCCCAAGT
This sequence comes from Pandion haliaetus, assembly GCA_013401275.1. Taxonomy (NCBI): domain Eukaryota; kingdom Metazoa; phylum Chordata; class Aves; order Accipitriformes; family Pandionidae; genus Pandion; species Pandion haliaetus. The sequence goes on along the minus strand of VYZV01038702.1, from coordinate 39,485 downwards.
GGCCATTTCTGTGCTCACTCTCTCTGCGGCTACGATTAATGTGCCTGCTTTGAAAAGCATGCTGCTCTTTGCCAACAAAACTCTGAAGGTGTGCTTTAAAAAAAAAAATCAACCACACACATAGATAGACCTTCAGTCTTCAACTGGATCAGGACTTCTCAAGAAGCTGTGACAGCCTATTTTGCCATACTGGTCTGATGGTGCGAGTCTGTCTGCCGGGACAGACCTGCCTGTCGCTATTGCCATCACACATCCCCTGCTTCCTTCTCTAAAGAGAATGAGCTTCCACCATTATCCTGCGGCTCAGGCAACTATACAAACTCTGGAAATAAACACAGGCATCAACCTAAGCAGCCCAATTTTTAGACATATTAAAAAACCATACAGCTCTCAGGGTTACCATATAGAAAAGTCAGGACTCTTTCTAGGTGTCTAACATCTAAGTATCTAAAATTAATATTTTTGGCTTAATCACCTGCCAAAAAAATCCCAGTCCCATGGATCTATTGTTCCAGCTATATTCTAAGAGATCTCTTTCCTATCTTTCAGATGATCAGCTCTCTCTTCTGCAAGTCTGGGCTCAGCTGCACATTGGTCCCTGAAGAGCCATTTCTGTATCAGATGATTCATTTTCTGCATATGATAAGGTACAATAAACACAGCCACCAATAAACCACACCCCCTCACAATTTGGCTTATGTAATTGCTACATTTCTGAGTTTCACACATGAAAAGCTACTGGTTGTTTTCCACACAGGTGCAGACTCGGTTTCTCTGTAGACAGAGAATTCACATGCAAACATTAGCAAAACATTGCTCATTTTAGGTTTTCTTGGATTCAAATACCACCAAGGAACCCGTCTTCGTGTACTAATTGATGGTGTGGGACTTCAGAGGAAGAACAAAACCCTCTTTGTGGTCTGTACATAGAAGGTACTGAAAAAATAATTGGCAGCAAGCTTAACTGGAGGTTAAAGGTAACTTCCAAATGAGTGAAAATTCCAGCATTGCCCATAATAGTTATTTTGTCACTATCCAGATTTTTACTATGACCATACTGTCTTACGAATAAAGCTGTTTACCAGCAACACAGAAAGGCATTATCAGAAAAATCAGTCAGATAGGTAACGTTGTATGCACTGTTATAGCTGAAGTAGTCTATCTTAAAGGCTTAGATTTATGAGGCAGAAACATTGCTTCAGGCAGTTTTCAAGAATAGGTACAGGAGGTGGAGATTACAGAGAGGAGGGTGTTGTATTGTGGTTAAAGGTTATAAAACTGCATTTACACAGCAGTCTTCAATAGCTACAAAATTAACTTAGATATTTCAGGAAACAAGTACAAAATCATGGGTGCTGCAGGACAAGGGGAAAAAACTTTTTGGTTTCGGCTCCCCCCCCCCAGTAAAACTTCTGTCAAAATGGAAAACAGGCAATTTATGTAGAGGTATCAGAAACAAAGTTTCATCTGCAGAGACTTCAATTTAGAAGCAGACTGTGGTAGAGGGGGAGAGGATGAGGCGTAGGAAAATTAACATGCTTCCCAGGCACATGCTGTGACAGTACGATTCTCACCTCCTAAAGCCCGTGAATCAAAGGTTTTGAAGATTCAAGCATTTTTCTCCTGGCAGTGGGTGGCCTAGTCCCAAAATCCAGCTGCCTTCCTGTATGAGAGACAGCTGAAATCATCCTCACATACACTAGATTTATGTTATTATGCAGATCATATCAAACATCTATGCTCTGGTGAGTTTTCTCCCGATGTAATTGCCTCCTCCAAGTTAAGCACATGTCCCATCACAAAATACCATAGGCATACCCCCCAAAAAAACCAAGTTATTAGACAATTATAAAGAGCCATTTCCTTTCTTTTTTCCTCCTCCTCCTCCTTTCCAACTTCCATCTACTTCAAATTTTTTGCAGTGCTGACCTGGAGCACAGCTCTTTTCAGAGAAGCAGAAGTGGAGGGCTAAGCTGAAGAGATGTCAGTCCGAGTACCTACTTGATTATTTAACTTTAAAAGGATGGATCCATCGAGGCATTTTCACACATTCTAAAGCAAAAGCTTGCAACAATGGATAAATCTTACAGGTCCTAGTCCTAGAGGTCCCATCCACCATTACAGACAGGCCAGTAAGGGCAGCATGGCCAACGCCATCCCTGGGGAGCCTGCCTGGCTCCAAAGGTGACTGGCCCTATCCCTAACCTACAGCAGGGTGCAGCCCAGGATGCTCAGATGAAGTCACAGATTACGTCAAAGACTCCAAACAACAATTTTTCTTTTTTTTAATCCTCAACGCTGTTAGTAACCTCTCCTGCCCCCAGTAATTTCAAGTCAACGCACACAGGAAGGAATTTATCAGAGCTCAGCAGGCTTCACAAAACCCTGCTGTATATTGGGAGGGTCCTAAAAGAAACTCAGCACTCCTTACTATATTTATCCTGGAAAGAATAGATAAATAAAACTAAGGGCAAAGCTATTGAGAGTCAATGCCACAGAATGAACACACAAGCTGCCAGCATCACACAAGCTGCCAACACAGCTGGGAGCAGCAGTCCATGCAGTCAGGCACCTTGTCCTTGAAGCTGACCAAAACAGGCTCCTTCAGGGGAAGATCCCTCCTGAGGCAGTTACATGAGAACATGCAGTCTTTTAAAGTCTCCCCATTTATGCCAAGAGGTCCCACGCCAGAAGATTTATATCCCTGTCCTTGCCACTTACTTCTACTGCCTTGTAGTTTTCAGTTTGGAAATCCTTGCTGCCTAAGCCACATGTGTTTGTTCTTTCCTCTCGAAACACTGCTGGGATGACCTCCACAGGCTGTGCACACTTTCCCACACACCCCTTTTTACTTGCATTACTTTGGTTTCACAGATTTCTCTCGTTTCTGTACAGTGGAAGATGGTAAATAAAATAGCATCAAAAATATCAATGTGAACTGCTATGTACTATCCTAACGTCACCTCATTTTCACCTCTTCCTTTTCGGTAGAGTCCCAGTTATACATGTAGACTTTCCGCAACACTGAATAGTCTTGTTATCTGCCTTGGCAGACCCTCAATTTCTGCTGCAATCCTTCATCTCTGGTCCCTTTCACTAGCCCAGATTTGATCACCAGCTATGCCTTTACCACTCAGGAAGTTCTTGTCATTTCTGTAAAGAGAAACGTCTTTACACCCAAAAGCTAGTGCACCAACGTTTAGTTTTTCAAATTATTTATCATTTACTTAATAAATGTGAGGGAATCAGCGCACAGGCTCCTAATGCTTCTCCTAATGTCCACCTCTCAACGCAGCAGTTCTGCAGCAATTTAGTGGAAACATCTTATTACTTAGTGATAGCTGGTATTAGTCATTTTAGCTTTTATGCAATGATAATCTAAAATGGGTACAGTACAAGTGCTGTATCTCCATCTATATGCACGTGATTTAAAGGGTGTCTAAATAAGGATTTAGGGGACTAATTGTGGATACTTGGTTTCTAAAGTGGCAGCATCAAAAAGCTGCCATTTCACTTTGTAATTAGCACCGGGCTTTTTCGCAACTCTCCAAGTGCAACTTAACATTATTCTTTTGAATATCTTCAAACTTTGAATTAGCCCAGCACCTAAAGATCCCAATTTAGACACCAAGGTTGGGGGGGTGGGGGGGTGGGGGGAGAAAGCAGCTGGAAGCCAAGTATTATGAGAGCTTCATTTAGATGCTGAAGCAGGATCTGAGACCTTTTGAAAAAATCAGATATTTAGTGGCAAAAATCTATAAGCGTTCAGTTCAGCAAGAATTATCATCTCTGTTGGGAAGGACACATTTGTTTTACTAGATAAAGCAGCAATCATTTAGCTGTTTCTCTCACAGCAAGAAATCCCATGTTCCATGAATTTATGAGAGCATGGCCAAACCCTGCATGCTTTATCTTCCCTCTATGTTTGCTAGATGAAGGAAACAGGTAAGGTTTGCAACAGAAGACTAGCTGAAAAGCTAACGTCAAGCTTGCAGATTTCAAATAAAACAGGTATTCTGGAAGGCTCTGTTAATTCAGCAGGAGTAACTGAAGTCTGAAGACTAAAAATATCAGCTTAAAGAAAACCCTATATGCTATTAGGGTTGCACTTTAATCATTGCTAAGAAGATCTTAAGTGTGTTGAGCAATTTCCTTAGGGAAACATATTCAACATCTGTGAATGTGCCATATATATATATTACATACATAGCAAGTAAATATTGATTTACTGGTCTTGCAGGTGCTTAAACAGAGTAGTTCAACTGCATGTATATTTAACTCCGACTTATCTACTACCCTGTGGGAGGGGTAAGGGGGCATAGCTCATGCAATTGAAGAAAAACAGCATTTGCTCCATGCTGTTTTTGAAAGAGCTTCCATTTTTATAACCTCTGCCAATAATGAACAGAATTCACTGCTGAAAATTTCTCATCACGCATTTTCTAGCAACAAACTTTAATCATACTGAACACAAGGTTGACCATACTCTGCCCATACGTAACATCTGCTAGTCTCATTTTGGCCAAGATACGGTCTACCCCATTAAGCAACACAGTTTTACTTCTTTAGGCTGGTGCATAATCCTTGAGGAACAAAGCTACCAACACTTACCATTTTATGGAGTTTCATATGATATTTACTGTTTCCTCTTAAGGCCATAAGCCTGAGAATATTACATGGCCACCCACATATACAAACACATCTTTTTAATTATGTTTCTAGCCCTAGATATTATGGATCTGCCTGGAACTGTAAACTATGTGCATCCTAAAATATCAAAGCCAACCCAAGATGCATGTAATCTCAGGATTTTTTCACATGCTGCTCATGATTTTTGGGGAGGGGAGGAGGAGAAGACTTCTGATGTGAGAACATTTCTGGTAGGCAAAGTTTACCACCTTGCAGCTTATGCAACAGCTCTGACTCACTCACTGCAACCCATCTGCTGGGATGCGCTCGGCCAGCAGCCGCACCAATGCAGCGCAGAGCAGGGCTGTGGGTGCATCCTGCCTCTTACCACCCAAGGATGGCACGGCCGGGAGACGAAAACTCACCGCAGAGGCTGCAAAATTAACCTGGAAGCAGCGTGCAGACACAGAAGGCAAGGAAGACCCAGAAGCCACCTAGGAAGGACCAGCCCCTTGCAAAGATGGATCACAACAATCCTTTCTGGAGGGTGTACACTGAAACACCACCCCTGGCTCCTTAACATATTCACAGGCAACATCAGCTCAGATGAATTCAGAGCTCCAAGGCTGGAAACACAGCCTGCTAAAACCATTTGTGGTGACAGGCCAACTGCAGTGTAGATGCCATTACAGCCAATGTCTTGGCTTGCTCAAGCTGCCATTTATTTCCTAGCATAGCAAAATCATGGTAAAATTGGCCTTCATTTTGCATTTATTGAAATGTAATTTAAAAGATTTACTTTCACACCATTTTTCTGGCAGCAGAACGTATTTTGGAGGTTGGGTTTTTTTTTTTCCTTCATTTTTAATTCTTTTTTTAAAGCCAGATTCTTTAAGAAGTTAGCAATTTTAATGAGGAGAGGAATGTTAACTACTTGAATAAATACAAACCATGAAAGAAGTGAAAAATTAAAACTTTTTCCCCTCTTGGAAGCTAGAGATAATTTCATATCTGTGGGAGGTGCTGACTGACCAAATGTTTGCTTAAATATGTTATTTAATGTATTCTTAAAAATACTGTTCCCTCATAACACTAAGCATCCCCATTACCCTAGCCATCAAAATTATTTTCATAGTGAATGCAGAGCAGCACATGCATTCTCACTTGATTCATTACAAGAGACAAGGAAAATACAAAGCAGACAGAAAATCATGAATGGTTGCACAGCATTTCTGTGATGCAGAGTATGAATGGCCAGAAAGGCCAAGCTAATAATTTCTATAACTCCACTGTTTTGGACCACCCTACTTAGTTACTGCATGAATCAAAGGTATACTTGGTTCTTAATTTCTTGATCATCCCTGAAAAATAAACAAGCACCAGCAGTCTCAGTATATGATTATCAACCCTCACGTTCTAAGCTGAAAAAAAAAAAGCTCAAAATATAAAGAAGGTAGGAATACATCTGCCTTTGTAAACAAATCACACTGATGAAGAAATGGCATCCATGCTAGTACTGCCAAAGGCAAAACTGTGACCTAAGAAAAAACATCAATCTCTTTCACATTGCTCTAGCCTCATTGGGATTGCTGTATTTATTAATATCCAGATTTTTCCCCATACATCAACTGCTACTACTGTTTCATACTTTCTCCCCTACAAGGTCAAAATTCAGCCCATGGAGGCTTACCATTCAAAAAAAAAAATTTGTTTCCCAGTCAGCTCAAAGTCACCACAAAAGACAGACCTATATGCACACGTAGCAACCTAGAAAGGAGCTTCAAACTGTAAGAGCAGGGATGCTAACAGAACCACGCTGAAAGGTCAGTGCAGTTTTGAAATTAAAAAAAAAAAAAAAAGAAATCAGAACCTGCTCTGTGCTTTCTTGGATGTTCACGTATGTGCGAGGAGCAGAGCTATAGCTCAGCAGCGATACCCATGCACCTGCCATAGGCCTGCCACTCCATAGCTCCTGGGCTGCACGGCACATCCTAGCCTGGGATGCTGACCCTGGCGGCAGGCAGGGTACCTCCATACTGCATGTTTTCAGGGCCCTATCCCCTCCCTCTGTGCACCCTGGTAACTCAGCCCACCCCAAGTTTATCTTGCAGGTGATTCAGCACTGCTACCTATGAAAGGCTGGAGGTGCCAATGGCTCCACTATGGACCACACCATGGGAGCTCTCCCAGAGCCACCCACCGCCTGCAGGACAGCCTGGGTCAGGGCTCCAGGCTAAGCAAAGCCTGGGATGTCCATGACCTCAGCTTATCCTCCCCCCAAAGTGAGCAGGGAAGTCCTTTGCTCTGCAAACACTGCCTTCGGCTGCTGATCCAAGCTTTGGGAGCCGCATCGTAGCACGTTCACAGAGGATGTCCGTCCATCTGCTAACAAGCTCCAGCCCCACTGCCCTTCAGTAGACACAGCCATTCCCTCTGAACATGTTAAAAACACCCCCAGTCAAGGGGCACCAACAAATGACTGAGTAGATGAAATTGCAGCAGCTAATTCATCCTGTTGGTTTCAGTAAGTGTTAAAAGAAGATAATCTCTCTGCTGTTTGTCTTTGGTCACGGTTTTCAAGCACACAGTAGTCAAATTAGGTCACAGCCATGGCACACATTGAACAAGAGTTTGTTATTACTGAAGCCATATAAGTGTCACCATTCTGGCCCACAGCTACTGTGATAAGCAAGGTTTTTCTCTCATACATTCATGACATTAAACTTTTTTGAGTGTAAATTTACCCCAGGTGCAAAGTGGACTCAAACCGTCAGGTCTAACAACTTTCAGTGAAAGCCATCAACTAAGATTGCCTCAAAACTTTACAGAAAAGAACTAAATTCAGGATTTTAACAAGGTTCAGGCAGGATGAGTTGTGTTTGTTTTCAGATGTGACAACAAAATTTAAATACTCATAGCTGTTTGTAAATTTAGGCAAGAGCTATAAATCTTTCTCTCATTTGTCAGTTCAGTTAAGTTCCAGTTCTGCTGCTCTACTCAAATATTTGGCAGGATTATACTTCTGTGTTTCATTTCCTAATCTGACCATTATGGCAACTAATTTATTTGTATGTAATTTAATTATCTTTAGCTGTTCTGCATCCTTGGTGCTCTCCAAATACTCCATCTCCAGCTATTTAATTTTCTTTTCACTCTTCTCCTGCATTTGAATGATTGCTCTTTACACAGATTGCTGGCACAGAAGTGTTGCTTAACTTGTAGCATCTGCAGTCAGAGCTATTATTTTATTTCAATACACTCTCTGGCCAAGGGGACAAACCCCAGGACTTTGATCTTCAGTCCTTAAGGCTTATTTTGTCGCTGATGCTAATGAAGCTGCTCTGCTCTTTTCTCCTATTGATTCCTGCTCCTGTTCTGCCACCGGGTACTATTCGCAAAGCGGAGAGTGCCCTTGATCCTTGCAAGTGCACCTTTAATTCCTTTATTTCTATTTTAAAATCCTGCCAGGCTGCTGCTGGTGGGAGATATGAGTCGAGGAAGAACTTCCCTTCCTTTTTGATGACACTGATGCTAGCACAAGTTTCACAGCTGAGCTCTGTGGAGTCTATACCTGCAATATCAATTTCACCTATACCTGCAATATCAATTCATGCAGTCTCCAAAGTCCTCCCAGGAACTCTCATACCCACCCCAGCAGTGGGGAGCAGCAGCAGGTTTGGCTTCTCTTGGGGCAGCCTTTCCTCCGAGCTTCCCCCAGCTCCTGGGTGCTCCCCTGCCATATACATCCCTCCTCCCAGTACACTGCAACTGCAGCGTACAGGCATAATTTCTCTTGTTCAGCATTCTCCCTGTATCACCTTTCTTACATCTGTTGTGCCACTGCAATATTTGTAAAAGTATAACCGCCTAAAAAGTGGTATTTGGATAGCAGAGGCATTTCACATGAACTCTTTGTCTTCAATTTCGCCATGTGTATTTGTGTCTTAGAGGAAAGGAGCATCCCCCACATCTTCCTCTTCCATATTTTTTTAAATTAATAAGCCTCAAAATAGAACAACAGCAGATAAATTTACTTATTAGGTAACAGCTGCCAAAATTTACTGCTAACAGACTGGAATTACCATGGAGAAACACATTCTGCAAAGAAGAAATTCAATCTGCGAAAGATTTCATTTGGCACTAAAAGTTCTTTATTCCAAATACATGTTTACAAGGTTCCCATGTAAGTTTTACCTTTGTGGTATAAAAAAAATATATATATTTTTTCCTCATTTAATGGGCTGCTGTAAGGCCAAACTACAATTGCCAGATGATATCTTAAATAATACAAAACACACTCCAATTATCTACTGACATTTGAGAAAGCCTGCATACCTCTCCCCATTTTTAAATGCCTCTTTTACCTACTTTCTTTCTCAGCTGGTTTAATCCTAATAGACTATGTAGCACCTCTCACCCGTTTTGCGTCAAAACTAGACACTGCCTACTCTCTGAAGTGGGAACTTAGATGCCACTTCCCAATTTGAAGAGATTTCAAGGGTGAGAGAAAGCTGACTGTGTATGTAGTGAGATGATGGGACACAGGATTCAAGTTGGGTCTGGCCAGACTGTCTAGCAGTATGAAAGAATATCGTCAGCTATTCTGGCTTGCTTTGAATTTCTCTTTTGAAGACTTCAGCAGAAATCACACAACGATTCCTCAGTGTGAGTTTACAGAAAGCATGCGTTACCCACAAGAAGAAAAACAAAGTGAATTTAAGTCATCCAGTGAGGAACTGAAAGGTTTTGGGTGAAAGCTTGAAGTCTGATGAGAGTTCAGCAGTGGCAGGGATCTGCCAGCCATACTGACCCTGCTCCCCTTGCACATCGCTCCCCTGTGCCAGCCCTGCTTTGCATGCACGGCCTTCCCCAAGACAAGATTGCCAGGATGAGCACAATCTATACTGCAAATGCTGGTCCCACCTGGTGGAGGTGGCAGTGGACATGGTTCAGAGCAGGGACAACATTCTGCATATTTTCCTCAGTGATGCCCACACAGGTTTGGGGAAGTTAGAAACAGGAGTTAAGTGTCTGCAGGAACATCAGCTGGTACCAGGAGCTGATTGCAGACAGAAAGAACAAGAATAAGCAGGTAGGTGAGAGCAGAAAAGTCTACAACTGCAGAGCGCAACAGGAGCCTGAGCTCACAGAGACAGTTATTTTTCTGGCAACAGAGAAATAGTAAATCAATGCTTCATCCCGATCCAGCAGCTGGCTGACATCTATGGCATCCTGCCCCAGGTGCCTTCTACTTTTGTAGCTCACGCAACAGTTTCATGCAGTAAATCTTGCACACTAAGGAACACTACAGGAAGTAGAACAGTTTCCACAAGATGTATTGTGTTTGTGTTTTCAGAAGCCTCCAAAACCTTGCCAAAAAAAGACCCAAAACAACACCACCCACCCCCCTAACCTACAGATAGCCAAGGTCTCAGAAGCAAGGAAATGCAAGAATTGACTCCATTAGTACAGTCTTAATTTGGTCTTTTCTTATCATTAACCTAAATCATAGAATCATTTAGGTTGGAAAAGACCTTTAAGATCATTGAGTCCAACCATCAACCATGCCCACTAAACCATGTCTTGAAGTGCCCTGTCTACATGCTTTTTTGAATACCTCCAGGGATAGTGACTCCACCACTTCCCTGGGCGGCCTGTTCCAATGCCTGACAACCCTTTCAGTAAAGAAATTTTTCCTAATATCCAATCTAAACCCCCCCTGCCACAACTTCAGGCCATTTCCTCTCATCCTATCACCAGCCACCTAACAGAAGAGACCAGCCCCCACAATGATATATACACTGTCTTTAAATGCAGGACAAAGATGAAACACTTTTTAACAAAATATCTAAAGTTATGACATGCATCTGGAATCTGTTTTGGTGGCTTTGGATGTTGGTTTTGTGTTTGGTTTTGTTTTTTTTTTTTTTTTAAACACACAATGGCATACAACCTTTCTACTACATCTACATAGTACAAATTACACACCTATATACCACAAGATGCTTATTTGGGAACCTTGCATTTCAACTATATAAGCAAAACCACTGGTTTACAGGCTGAAAATACACCTCAGAAGGCACGGTCAGATTTGCTTGGCACTGCCCCTCACTTCAGGCTCTGTAAACAAGACCCCCAGCCAACTAACTCACCCTTATGTGAACCGAGGAGCAATTCTGCTGTGCTCCAAGTACTTGCTCTGCTTTCCTTGCTGACACTGCCAGGAGCAGTGACAGAAACTGCCCTAAAACACATGCTGCAGCCCCTGGAGCTTTTTGTCTGACCCTCAAGCAGGAAAGCAGGGATGTGTCAGCAGACCTCTGCTTTTGAGCAAGTAAATTGTGTGCAAGCCAATATGAAAACACCAACTACGAGTTACCTGCTGTTTATGACAAAAATCTTGTTTGCTCCGTTATTGCAGGCAATATAAATCCAGGGCATCACACAGCTTCCTCACATACAGCCAGTGCAGAGAGGGATTTCTTACAGGTACATGTGCCTCCAGTATCATTGCTTCAGTGCTACCAATATTCCCCTGGCTGCTTTCACATCCCTACTCAGTGTCCATGCCCAGCCACGAAACACTGGCTCTTTTATAATTAAAAAGATGATTTTTTTTTTTCCAGCTCAGTTATTGGTAGACCTTTGTACACATTTACAATTGAAACTTGAGGACTGAAAGGTACCACAAACTTTGCATCAAAGACACCCTTCAAAGAGATCCAGATGCTACAACTCTAGGTTTTGTCAGCAGTTTTCATTTTCACTGTATACCCATTTATGTTTTAATACACCAAATGGACACCCCTACATATTGCACAAAGATTGGATTTTGTTGTGGATAAACCATACCAGAAATCTGATGGCAGCAGCACTTTTTGCCAGGAGGAGTCGGTGGCTGCAAGACACTCCAAGTTCAGTACTTTGGTATTTTTCTTGAACTTACAACAGCAAATTGGCACTAGTCTGTACTTAGGAATCTAAGAATACTAAAGTCTTCCCAAGGTACGTTTAAACAGGTAGTACTTGCGAGTGCTAATTTTGCATAATAAACATTACCAGTGTTTAAAGGAAGAGACAATATAGTATCAATTAGGAAATGTTCAGCAACTAGAAATTAATACACAAAATAATGACCTCTGGCTTTTCAGCTGTCTTTACAAATGTTTAACAAAGAAAATATCCAAAGTTAGATCAGCCTAATTAAAAAGAATTCTCCTTGCGTACCTTTCTGTCCTTAAATATTTAGATCATATACATAGAGCAACTATTGATACTTACAAAGGTACAACCTAACTACACCTTCCCCTTCACTTCTGCACTGTCACAATACATTGTCAGGGACTATCTAAAAGCAAAAGTGTCTCCAACTCAGTGGGAGACAAGGACATACAGCCCTCACTGTGCTGAAGAGATGACTTATTACTTCTTGATCAGCATCTATACTTTGACTCCTGGCTGCTGCACCACAGGAGTGCCACCAGTTCCAATGGCATTTATTTTCTCCTTTCCCATCTGCCCCTGTTTCTGCACAGTCCAGGCCTGATTAGCACTACCTCTTACCCAGACTCTGAGGAATTGCAGCTCAAGATGATGCAGAAACCCAGGTGATGCACCTGAGGTCAGCCCAGTGAGTGTGATGGATTTGCAGATTGGGCAGGCAGTGTTTTCCCTGGGCTGTCACCATTGCTACCTTCCTAGCGGCTTTTGCAGTAACATAGCCTCCATATCGGCTCTCAAGTACTGACACTGGGCAATGCTGAAGTTGCTGCTGGGTGCTGCAAGAGACTCAACAGCATCTCTTCAGTTCAGCAAGGAGCTGCCTCGAGGGGAGGCTTCAGATGGTTACAGGACCTTTAAGCAAAATCCTACCTCTCCAGGAGAAACACCCTCCGTGTCCTTGCTGCCTCTTCCTCACACTTCAGCTCATTATCCAGCACTTCCACAGCAAGACAGTGGAGAATCACCCTTCCTTCGAGACATATTTAGTTGATATTTGCTGTCATTTACTCGCACTATAGGAACAACAGTATTTCACTACTGCTGCTTTCAAAAATTTAGTGAATTACAAGAAATACTAATGTATCCGAGATCTATTGTCTTCCCTTCCCCCAAATCCATAGCACTGAGAGCTCCTTTTCTTTAGAGTCCTTCCCACAGGCTCACACATCATGGAGATTAGCAGACAATGCAGAATTGTCTGAGAGCATGTTGGCAGGAAACAGTATCAAATTAGCCAAGTTAACATGATAGATTGTGATGAATTGAATGCTTAGGGTACTACGTGCTTGAACTACATGGTGCTGTGAATCACAGCAAATCTATTTCCTAAAACCTCTAACTGGGCAATTTCATCCATATAAAAATGCTACTAAATACGCCTCAGCTTATTGTCAGACAGTTTCCTCTCCTTTTCAGCAGTTAAGACATATGGGGTTTACACTGATAAGAGCCTTTGTAAATCATGCTGTAATACCTATGGGTTATACTTAGCTATAGACATGTCTTCCGCTGATGTCAATTGTTGTAGCTGCCTTGACATCAGAGCCCAGATTATTTACAGCAGCTGAGCATCTCTCCTGCTGTGCTCAGCACTTAAAGGTAGGCAAATGAGGAGTGGTTTTACTTCAGGTTTAGGACTTTTAAGCAGAAGTTGGTCCAGAGAAACTAAAGCCAGACAGTCACTCAAATCTGGCCCTTGTCTATTTGACCTTTCAAAGAGTAGATCCCTAGATATAAAACAGCTAGTCTTGACCCTCTCCTGCTCACCACTCTTGCTGGCCTTTACCTGACGCAGCACAAACCTAAAGAAACATCTCTGACAATAACATGAATACATACATACATAAATATTTTTAAAGGTGTTTACCATTTGTCTTGCCCTCTGACCACCTTTAGCAGGAGCAGCTAGGACAAAGTTGAATCATCTCACCAGCTTCCCCAGGCAGCCAGGAAAGAGAGCACTGAAGATGCACCTCCACGCTGTAATTCACCCCACCTGAGAAGGGAAACCTCAGCCAGCTCCTACCTCCCAGGGATGGATGGGAACACCTCCTGGACTGTAACCATAATAGCACTCCAGACCTCCTCTCTTTGGGGAAAGGTTTAGAATGAGCAGGGACACTGCAGCTAAGCAGAGTTCTACAGCCCAGGGGTGAACCTCCTTCACAGCTGGGCACTGGAGGGATGTTAACCATCCTGTTAATGCCTGCCCCTCCCAGAAGCCAGGCTCCTTCTTGACTGCAGACATGCTACAGGTGCCTTTAACTACTGGTGCTTAAAAGTTTTATCTGGATCCATCATCCCCCTGTGCCCTTTTGAAATCTTTCCTTATCCTTCCCCATATACCAATTAGCAAGTAATTGCCAAAAGGTATGAAACAGTCAACATTTTTTCCACAGGTCCAAGTCCATTAATTAATAACAGAAGAATAGTTCTAACTCTCAAAATATTGCTTTTATATTTTTAGTTTTTCTTATAAGGTTTATAATTACAGCTGAGCTTGTTTCCAGAGCCACTTCTTAAGCAAAGCTCTAGACAGCCCTCACAATATTACAGGCTTTGCACTGCATACAAACCTCACAACAGAGGTTTTTGCAACTTCCACACTACAGTTTTATAATAAGGCAATGCAATAAAAAGTCAGGCAAAAAAGTAAAGCACATCATAACAGGCTGGTATCAAAATAACCTCAAACTTCCATACCTGTAGGAAGCAGTAGACCTCACACAGTTAAAAATTATTTTTCAGTCAATCTTGTTATGCATCCCACACACTAGAACTTATCTGACATGAAAGGGGATAGATAGATATAAATATAGTACATGAAGTACAGTATTAATTTTAGTACAGACAAATTATGTTGAAGACTGTCAACATTCAGTCTGGCACAACTGCTATACAGCTACAACATTTGGGGGAAAAAAAAGAAGGAGTCAGGTTGGTCTCATTTGTCTCCTGCAAATGGGTCATTCAAAATTAAATTCTGTGTTAACCCCACCCTAGGCTTTGGGGAGCCTCAGTCAAAAGATGTTATTTCTGAAAGTGCTTATGCAATGTTTCAGAGCAACTTTGTGAGTTCTGCATCAGGAAACGGCACCGCTCTGTGGAGTAACTTGTGGGAGCGTAATGGCTTGTCTGGGAGATGCCTACACGGCAGCACCCGCCAAGGACAGCATCTCCTCCTTGCCCAATGCTGCTTTCAGAAGGTATTCACAATTTAGAGGCTGCTTGGTTTTGTTCCTGTTTTAACAATTCTAAGAGCTTAACAATTTCTTTCATTTAAAGGAGAAAAATAAAAAAAGAGCCAGAAACCCCAATTTCCTATTTATTTTTAGTGCCACAGTGTGCATCCTGCTAAGCCAACAATCATCCCAGCATGAGCTGACTAGAAGCAACAGCAGGTAGCTGCCTGGCTAGCTAGCAGGGATCATATTGGATGAAAGAGAAATAAGACTAGGTTTACTGTGTAGAGTAAACTCAAGAAGGGGATCTTACTTGTACCCCCACCCACTTTTTAAAGGCCTTCATTTTTTTCTGGCAGAGCTCCTTAGCTCAGGATATAAAAATCCAGTGGACCCCCAGAAGGGGAACGAACCAAGGCTCTTTCCTGGGCTCTGCTATGAAGATTGGACAAGAACCAAATAAAAGCTGCAAAACCACCTCTACGACCCGGGCATGACTTCTCTTCCCCATCTCTTCTTCTTGCAGGCACATTTCAACATCACCGGGGGTGGGGGGTGGAGGGGGGTGGGCAATGGATCAGCAGGAGCAGCTTCTCCCAAACAGGGTCAGGAGGGGGATTTTGCAGTGAAGCCCCTGTAGCCTGCAGAAACGGTTCCAGATTTGACTCATGTCTGCCTGCTGACTCACCAGGAGCTGCTCGCTAAGTCCAAAGCCAACCCTCAGGGCAAAGGCTTAGGCTTAGAACCCAATGCTCAAACACTGCCATAAAGCTTTTTCTTTAAGAGATACTTGCCCAATGGAAAAAGTGTATTCCATTACCTGCACATACATGCATCAGCTTTGAAACTCTGAGGTCAGGTCTCTATTCAAAGATCGGTATATACATATATGCAAAACCAACAGGAAAAAAATATTACTCAAAGGTGACATTTTTACAACAGCATTTTCAAGTTTTCCCAGCAAAAGGAAAATTGTATTACAATAAGCTTTGTCTACTGTGGGAGGGCTTGCTAGAAAAACTATACTGACAAGCCTTTCCAGTATAAGCTAGAATTCAAAGCAGGTAACTGCCAGCCAAAATAATACACATGCAGATGCCTTACTACCCAAATCAAATTTGAGAGCTGTGTTTTGGATATAGGATTTTGGAGAAATCTAGATTTCAAATTCCATCCTCTATTTTGCCTTCAGCCTTTCAACAAGAAATCCCACAATAGTCTTTTCCAAAAAAATTCTCTTATCAATATATTTTAAGGCCAAATTTACTGTCCCATTTTCACTAACCTACTGAAGACATTTTGTGAATTTTGTAATAAGCAAACAAGAAACAGGAGAAGGGCAGAAGAAAATTTCCTATGGCTGATGGCATAATTTCTTTCAAAGAATTTAACTTGGATCTAAGTAAGCACAGCTCTCTCTGCACATTGTTGAATCTTTGAGTTAATCTTGAGCAAAGGAGGTCAAAACAGTAGTACAGACAGGCCAGCTGAAGCTGATATTAACTTTTCCTTGAAACTCCTACTCCATAAGGTATATACCTTAATATTAAGTCATGCAATAATACCAGCTTTCTTCATTTCATTAGGAAGAGAGAGTTATTTGTTAGCAGAATAAAGTTACATGCTGGTGACCCACTATGCAACTTGTTTGTCTTCAGTAGGACTCCTGTAGGTTTATGTCAGGCCATAATGTTATTGTAGTCAACCTTTCTGCACTGTAAACAACACTATATTTAACTGTAGGACATATATTACACTGCAGCTGTAATAAAGTGCATACCTGGGCTGTTTTCTGGAGAAAAAAAAAAACCAAACAAAACCCCAAACACCTCAAGCAACCGCCAAAAAAAACCCATATTCTGCTATTGCAGGGAGTCTCAACTCAATATATTACTTCCATCTTGATAAGTCACTCACCATGCAGCACGACTTTACTTTTCCCCTAGCAGCAGAGATAATTTAAGACATCCCTACTCTTCTCCCCCTCCCTACCCTCTGGCTTTTATGATTCCTTCTGCTATGCCGCTGCAGCAGGTTCAGGAGAGCCCTGCCACCAGGCCAGCAAGGCTCTGCGGACTCAAGATAAAAAAGAAAAGTCCCCAAAACCTAAACACCATCACTTTTTAATCCAGAACAGGGATGCTGTTCCCAGGACAGACCCCCTCCCTGCTATCCTGAGTGCAGACACAGAGACTAAGAAGAAAAGGATGACCCCCACCTCCTGCCAGGAAAAACCATCACACAACACCATGCCTTTTCCATACCTGGCCTACAATCCCCTCTGCCATATGTTCATCACAGTTTGCTAACAAGCTGTTATTTAAACAGAATGCAATAGTCCATTCACAAGAAAACTGCATGTTTGGCCTCATTTTTATCGTTATGGGAGAACAGAAGTACTTCACCTAGGGCTTCAGAGTACACAGCTGAGGCTCCATACAGATAGTCTTTAAAGGGACCATACTTTCCCCACAGAGTTTATGGTCTGTACTATACCATAACCCACTGCAGGCACAAAGCAAGCGTAACAGAGCAGGTAAAGCATGAAGAAATTCTGAAACAAATGCAGCAGTATCTCAGAAATCTGAGCTCTTTAAGGCTATACTAGCAGAAAGTTACAATGGTGCATTTTTGTTAGAGCAAGCAAGCAGCCTCCAGACACAATTAAGTCTTTTCAGTGCAAATTAGCATTTTGGGACCAAACACAACAAAAGAAACTACACTTTGAAAGTGAACTTACAAACCACAGCAATTCCTACAGTAGCACACAGCAGACTTGAGATCTGTAAACCAAACTGCCAGATAGCACATCCCAGGACACCAAAGAAGTACTCTGCATTTTGGTAACAGGAAAGATGGTCATGACTTTACACCTACCTCAGAGGTAGCAGACACCAGAAAGTACTTGTGTGGAGAAAAGAGATGTGTTTTGCCCTGGAAACCAATATCCAGCCCTCCCCCAGGGAATTTAAAGAGCCCAGAGGTGCCTCCTGGGAAGGCCATCAGGCAGGTGCTGGCAATCAACAGCATCTCCAGGTCTATTAACACCTTGTTTAATGGTAGTAGATTCATTACAACCTTGCACTTCACTTTAGCTGGTTTGATATCCCTCTCCCTGGAGAAAAGCTACAGCCGCCACTGCCAGGAGCTGTGCGTAGGACTGCAGTTATCCAGGCAGGAATTCCAGCCCTTGGTGATGACACCACTTGCCTCTCTCAGGCGAGTGAAAGGCAGATGTGAGAAGCCATTTCAATTCATTTGCTTCTTATCTTGTCAACAGAATAACACCTAGAACTTACACTGAAAGCAAAAGACAGGAGCAGGATAATCCACTGAGCCCTTTTACCTTTAAATCTCAATTTAGTGTTAAGATTAGGTGACACTGAGATAAATGCCCCGTCTCTCTCTTCCTTCGCTCAGGAGGCAGAGTCTACTCTCAGAAACCTCGGATTAACCCCCTAGTTCATCAGGGAGATGAATAAGAGCACCAATGGCATCTACCCACACATTCTGCAAATCTGGTGAGAGGCTTATCAAGAGCAAGGGGCCACTTCTCAGCACCAAGGCCCGTGCTAGGACACAGCACACAACCCAGCAAACCGGCAGTAAGATTCACTATGGCTGTCAAACTACTGTAGCAGGACCTATTTTGCACAGCTCCAGTCAGACACTCTTTGTCAGTCACCAGAGTCAGCCTGACTTAGAGGCATGTGCCAGGCTATAGGAAAGAAAAAGAAAGGATGGAAAGCTGAGCCTGCTGGGATACTTAAGGAGATGAGATGAAGAAGCCAGAGTGCATCCCAGGATATCAGGTTCAGCACTGGCTTGGTGGAAAACGTAGATACTTTATGTATTAATTGGCTTGCTTGTGAAGTGGAATAAATACATCAATATCATGGCCATGTTGTTGGGCTAAATTCATTCACATACATGTACCTCTCTGAGGCGATGAGAGTGAGCATATTCAGTTCAAATTCTGTACGGCAGCTCTGGATGAAAGGCGTCTGAGCACCATTGTGCTTGCGCACTGCTTAGAAAATAGCCCAGCCACGGTGACAAGTCCTGACTGCCGGCAGGAAAAAACCAGAGCCCTGTTTGCAAGCAAAGTGCTCAGTGACGCAAACACAACCCTTCCACAGAGCCAGCATTAAACAGAGCGCTTATGAGCAAGGGCAATACCCTGCATCCCCTGAAGACCAAGGTAGTTCCTCCCTGGAGACCACAGTGATGGACAAGGGAAGCATGGGGCCCTTCGCTGGCTTGGTCAAGGCAGGCAGGTACAATAGCACCTCTAGCTTTCTGCTGAGCTTGTACAGAGATGTATCATATTGCTCACCCTGTACAAGGGCAACAACAGCAGGCAGTAGCTCTCACCCCCTTCTCTGGCTCACAGCAGTGCGTCAGCCACCTGCTTGATAGACATGCACCACCGTCTGCAGGCCAGCACAAACTGGTCTCCAAAATGCACCACATGGCTTCATTTAAGGCAGGTTACAAGGGCAACCCCTTAGAGAGAAAGACTACAACATAACTAAAATGCTCTGTTAATTTTAATTAAGCTCATCACACTGGCAAATACGGCTGAATCTAGGGAAACATTTGTTGTTGGGATTCCTGTGTTTTCTGTTTTGCTTTTAAGCAAAAAAAAAAAAAAAAAACAAAACAAAACAGCCAAATTGCAAACCAGCAAGCGTCTAAGTAGTCCTGGTGAGCTTTCCCTCAAGTTCCCGCAGTTTGCAGTTGTCCTGGTTTCAGCTGGGATAGAGTTAATTGTCTTCCTAGCAGCCGGTACAGTGCTAAGTTTTGAGCTAGGTATGAGAGGAATGTTGATAACGCACTGATGTTTTCAGTTATTGCTCAGTAATGTTTAGTCTAAAGTCAAGGCTTTTCAGCCTTTGATGCCCAGCCAGCAAGAAAGCTGCAGGGGCACAAGAAGCTGGGAGGGAACACAGTCAGGGCAGCTGACCCAAAGTGACCAACGGAGTATTCCATACCATATGACGTTTTAGGAACTGCGGCGGGCGCCTCCGGGACTTCCGGGTGCGTCGGTCGGCGGGCGGTGGGTGGTGAGCAGTTGCATTGTGCATCACTTGTATATTCCAATCCTTTTATTATTATTGTTGTAATCTCATTAGTGTTATCATTATTAG
>VYZV01038702.1:0-19228 GCA_013401275.1 Pandion haliaetus | reverse complement strand
TTTTCAGCCTTTGATGCCCAGCCAGCAAGAAAGCTGCAGGGGCACAAGAAGCTGGGAGGGAACACAGTCAGGGCAGCTGACCCAAAGTGGCCAACGGAGCATTCCATACCATATGACGTTATAGGAACTGGGCCTGGCCACTCCGGGACTTCCGGGTGCGTCGGTCGGCGGGTGGTGAGCAATTGCGTCGTGCATCACTTGTATATTCCAACCCTTTTATTATTACTGTTGTCATTTCATTAGTGTTATCATTATTAGTTTCTTCTTTTCTGTTCTATTAAACTGTTCTTATCTTAACCCATGAGTTTTAGTTCTTTTCCCGATTTTCTCCCCCATCCCACTGGGTGGGGGGGGGAGTGGGTGCGCGGCTGCGTGGTGCTTAGTTGCTGGCTGGGGTTAAACCACGACAAGACAAGAGATTACGAGGACAGGAGCCCTACCTGTCAGCGCTGGCCTCTACTGCAGGACTGGCTTTCACAGAAATGGCATGTGAATTGCAAACAAGGGACACAAAGGATGTGAGACAGCAACATCTAGACAGGATTTGTTTTGCATTGACTAACTGTAAAGCTAGCCTTTTTAAAACCAGTTTCCATCTCTGCACGTATCATGCTGCTATAGGAATTACAAAGATAAGAAACATTTTCTCAGGCACACATTCGTAACACAAAACAAAGAGGAAGCACCAGGTACAAAAAACTTAACAGAAAATGTAGGTCACGTTCAGAAATATTATCAAGAGTATGCAGAGTATATTGTACTTTACAATAAGCTCTGCTTTCATGAAAATTAATTAGACCCAGATTTCAAGTATTACTTTTCATTTCTGTTGTCTCAGCTCTTTGGTGTCACATCTGAGACAGCTTGGGCCTGATGTACATAAGCACTGATCACCTCCAGCATGACCACACAACGATCAGTAACTGCCCACTGAAATGAAGCCCTTGCTGTCTCAAGGCAGTGCCTGAAAACTATGATAGCCAAATCGAGTTGCTGCTGTTGAAAATTTAATTCCTCTAGAAATTTAGATTCTCTGACAAAAAAAATGCAGTTCATCTGTTTTGCAATCAGCAAAGTGTTCAGGCAGATAAAGGTGGCAGAAAGCCACCTACATCCCCTACTACTTTCCTCAAGATGGGTGCAATCAGTCAGTAGCGCAACCGAGAGCAGCCTTTGGGTTATGTTGGGTGACGTGCACTGAAATGGCTTGCTGGGACATGGCAGCCCACTCAGGACCAGGGCTGGGCTAGCGAGAGTCATGCGCCAGCGGTGCTGCACCCAGAGGCTTGGCTTCATCCAGTCAGTTCCTGAGCTCCATCCCTGGCAGTTTTGGTTGGGGTCAGCTAGCTGGCATGTGGTCTATGGGAGAGACTGTCCCCAGACAGGTGTGGAAAGTCCTTGTCCAGGGGAGGGGAGAGGTGAGGTGAGTTTATTTGTAGGAGTGCAAGGCCGTATGCTGCCTCTTGTCTTCAGGATGAGAAAACAGGTGACTACTGCAGGTACACCTATAATCTCCAATGAAAGGGCCAGCAGAGACACAACAATAATTCTCCATTAGTGGTAGCAATGAAGGGTGATCACAGAAAGAGCCTAGGAAAACCACTGCAAGCAGATCTAATTTTTTTTTTTTTAAATTTACATGCTAAGTGGGATTTGACATAAGGAAACAATTTCACACATTAGTTTCAGACCAAAAGTTTCATTTCATTCCCTGAAGTAGAATACTGATTGCTCAAACTGCTTATTTTCCAATACATGGCCCAACTACAGACCAGCTAAATGTTCACAGGCATCACTCCAACGTCTCTTAATTTTCATTCTCACTTCTCTCACTCTCTCCTATTTTTGCCTTCAGGAATCTCAATACCGCTAGTATTGCTTCTGGATTTTATCATCTATATTCAAAGATGTATTTGTACAATGAAGGAGTATGTTTAGAACAAGGAATTCTCAAAAGTTTATTATGGGAGACAAGATCACAGCAGATATGAGAGTCAATTCAGAACATATTTTATGTTCATCTCAATCCCATGGTATAAAAAGGTGTAAAGGGAAGATGAGCCTCTTTTGCTTCCACCTTTTACATATTCTTTAGGCCAAGAGCTAGGGAAGATTATAATGACCAGGCACCTGAGCATCATTGGAAAAGGAGTTTTCCAGGAGACCAGAATGGAAGGAGGGCATTTAAAAAAATGAGAGGTCAGGCCTCTGTCACATATAAACTGCAGAGAATGGGGATAAAAAGGTCCTACAGTAATGTATCAGTGGCTCTAAAAGTCCTGTGTTGGAGCTTCTTTCAGCTACCTAGAATCTCACCCAACTCCTACTCTCTTCTATTTGATGAATATGGGAAATTTGAGATCTTCCACACCTATATTTATGCCATGCACTGTCATGACTACCCAGGTGTCACATCCCAGTTTCTCAGGACGATGACTCAGGTTTGCTGATTCCCAGATCAGGATTAAGGTGAAATGACACCAGGGATCCTTTAACTCACAAAAGTCAACTTTTACTCACTCACCACAAAAATTGGTATGCTCACAGAAAAAATTGGCATGTCAGTAAACTCTGTAACATGTAACATGTCCTACATCACCAAACATAGACTGCAGGCCTTGCTTATCTGGGGATCAGTTCAGGGCAGACAATGAGGAGAGCCCTCCCGTTGGGTCAGGAGGTTCAGAGCAGACCCCCTTGCTTTCCAGACTCCTTCTCAGAGAGGAGCCCGGGAGTGGCTGGATCCGCTCCTAGTCCCAGACTTGGCCAACGGTTTATGTCTAAAGGGATGAAGTGGAGGGATTATGGAAAAAAGAGAGGAAGAGAGAGAGAAGAGAAAGATTTCACCGGCCCTGGGTCCAGCGTTGGTCCAGTCAGCCGAGGGGTCCGGTTCCAGTGGGCTTGGGCACATGGGGCTTCAGTTTGTGTCCTTTTATCATCCTTGCCCCCTCCTTCGGGTGGGCACTCAGCTAATTAGGTGTCATGAGCGGTTTGTGAGCCTTTGGGCTTGGGGGCCGCTTGGGGAGTAACTTCCCCTTCCCAGCACGGTGAGCTGCCCTGCTCGGCCCATCAGAACAGCGTTGTCAGAGCAGGGAGCTGTGCACCCTCTGGCCCAGCCTCCCCCTCCAGTTGCTGACAGGTGCTGATCAGCTGCTTTTCACCTGGGCTTCCTTGCTAGGCAGAGCTCCTTGTTAAGCAGAACTTGCCCAACCCCAATGGCTGAGACATTGACTCTTTCAGTCTCTCAGAACAGGCAAGCATTTCCTGGCCCTGAGGAAGTCAAGCAAGTCACAGATTTTTCTAGTCATCAGTTTTTGCAACTCTCAGAGAACAAACAGGGATTGAGCTGAGCCCCTGAGTGCGGGGTCCCGGGAACCCCAGTTTATGTGCTGCACCCGCAGAGAGGGAGTTCTTCATAAAATAGTATTTTTCTTTCTGCAATATTTTCTCTAAAAACATAGGGTATATAATCATAAAGGAAGTCTTGCTATACTTCACTATGCCAGGTGAGACAAAAGCCCCAAAGCTCTCATAAAAATTAAAGCAAGACAAACTGTGCTCCAAATCCCCAGAAAACAAGAAAAACGTTGGAACAGAGAGACATAATGCATTTTGATCCTATGTTGCTGCAGCACCAGGTATTTATGTTCTGATGGAAACTGATGGTTCATAATGCCAGCATGTGATAGATACAACTCCTCAACAGCATGAATGGTAGCCCAGAGCAACTGCATCACTGTGTGTTACTGCATGATATTTACTGAATTTCTGTGATGCGCCTGAATGTTTAACACATAATGATCTGAGTGCGGTGGATCAGTTTAATTCAATACATCCTTTCAAAACTTGAAGCTGCACCTTCCACTTGCCTTTGCTTCACGAGACTTAAAAATTCAAATGTGGTTTTAAGGACCTACCTTCTAAATATTCAGCTAAAATAGTTTGTTCTGAACAGAGAGGCAGATTTTTTGATGGGACTGTACTAAGTTGTAAACATGGCCTCATATTCTATAAGCACCATTTCAAAGCACTCTCAACATATCTGATATACTAGGCTGTTCTATGCTATAAGAAGAAACACTTTCTGTTATTTCTTCTTGCTTTTCCTACAAAGGCATACACTAGGGTTCGGAGATACATAGTTATTTTTTCTGGAATAGAGAATGAAAAACTGCAGCATATAAGTTATTTCAGGCAATTGATAACAGGCCATTGTTCATAAGGCGCGACTACGTATAAATGGAAGTGTGCATTCTGTAAGCTAGTGGATATTTTATATCTGTTGACTCCTTTGCCCCTTCACAGCTCTTCCAGCAAACTAAAATTAAAGACATTTCACATGAAAAAGACTCCACAGGAAAAGACACAGATAATGATATAGCTGCTCAGCTGTTAGCACTACAGCAGTAGTCATAGCTCAGTGTTAGCTGTCATATTAAAAATACTTCACTGTTAATTACTTAGGCATTAAGATCAGTTTATCACCTCTACATTATCTAGCATGAAACCCATTGGCAGCTGGGCACTTGCTGTTGCTGTTTTGCAGCTGTGGCATGGCATTTACTAAGGAGCTTTGTCTTAGTGCTTGTTGCGAGTATATTGCTCCTTTGAGTTCTCTTACTTGTCCCTTTCAGCCAAGTAATGGCAAACTTCACCTTAGTTGTATTTTTCATACAAAGGTCACTGGACCTTGTTTCATCCCCTCCCACAGCATATCTGATAATAGATTTCAAGCAGAAAGTTTCCTGGGATGGTACTTTCTCTTGGTGTGGACAAAGCCGGGGGACTTGCGTGTGAGATAACATCCCTGACTGTTAAGAAATCCTTGCATTTGACACAGAATCAGAGTGGAAAGACCAGCAGGGAAGGAACCCCATTAGATGGCACAATGCTGACCATAGATGAACGATGCCTGTGGTCCTCACCCGAGAACTTAAGCATCTTAGATGTTAACACACCTGGAGGCAGGCAATCACTATCGTTCATTTTACAAGTGGTGAACTAAAGCAGAGAGAGATACCGCTGCTTGCCTAGAGTCAACCTGGGAGACTCTTGGCAAAGCAGGGGACAGCAGCTAGGACCCCAGCTGTGGACACAGCAGCGTCACTCTGCCAGATGGATGGCAGTAGCACCTCGTGCTCAGGCTTTGGTCACAGCTGCAACGGGCACTGCACTGCGATGCCTTGTTGCATGGGTTCAGCAGTTACATTCACAGTGCTGGCTGGACACCCAGTTTCAGGTGGAAGGGCTGGCATGGTTGTATTTGTATTTGAATTATGAAATTATTATTACTTCTTTGGATTTTGATTAATCATGTTTATTATTGTGAAAAGTTCTGTAACTGGCCTCAAATACTGTTACACTATTTTTGATGAGATTGCACATATGAGGAAAAAACTTGCCCTGCTGGACAAGAAGCGTAGGAAATGAAAATAGCAGAGCTTTTGGTTTCATTTTGCAAATACTTTTTTTTTTTAAGGAAATCCCCCATGGAAATTAATGACAAGAAAGTTTCTGGAAATTCTAAGGAGGTATGTAAATAAACTCGTAAATGAAAAAAATTTGAAAATAAAAGTCTATGCTTCACAGCTGTTCAAAGAAACTGAACTCCCATGATCCTTACACAGCGGACTATAGTAGACAGCCTTTCCTAGTAGACACTGTTTTTATTTAACATGGCTGCCATCTAAAATGTTGGGTAGGTTGATTTTCCCTACAGATTTCAGTTAGAATTTATTTGCCAAAAAATAAATAATAATAAAAAAAATTAGGAGCAATTCTTTGCAGAGTGTAACAGGAAAGCAACGCGAACGCTGTGAAATCAAATAGCCTGAATGAGGGCTGAAATCTCAGTTCTGGTCCTTCACTCTCTCCCTTTCCCTTTAATCTTGGGCAAGCTGCAGTCCCTCTCTGTAAAGCAGGAGTAATTATATTTACTTACTTTGCATGAGGAACTGGATTAACACTCAAGGGGCAGCATGCTATGCAAGCAGAAACGTTTGTGAAAGCCAACCGGAATGGGAGGTGGGAGCAGACCTCCGCTCCGGGACCCTGTTTGCTTGCTCTTCCCTTCAACCATGCGCCGGTGAGCAGAAGGCGCACCCTTGGCTGCTGGTTTCTGAGCTTCAGTAGGGCTTGTCTGATGGGAGACCATGATCCACCCTTATGAATAATAAAAAGTAACAGGAGTTAAAATCTTTTATCAGCTGGAGAACATTGAGCAAGCTGCAGCTTAGTTAAAAAACCTCGCCTCAAGGCTTTAACAGCCAGCGTCTGTTGAATGGTAAATGCCAGACAAGCCTGCTGGGAAAGAAAAGATCCTAACAACACTAACACCAAAGACACTTGTTTTCTTGGGGGAAGAGTCTCCTTAGGAGCTGTATGGCTGCTAGAGAGGTAACAGCAATAATTCTTGCAATTTCAAATCAATTTATAGGATCTCATGAAAGCCCAGACATTTTAAGCCATTGAGTCAAACACCTCAGTCTCCTGAGTATATGTGGGGGAAAAAAATCCGGAAAAAGATATGTTGTTTTAGCATGAGAAGCAGTTTATTTCAACTGTTTTTTTAGTTCTATTTGTAAATCTTTGTAAGATTTACAAAACAAGACAGTTTAAATGACTCAGCTTACCCATTTTTACGTGACTACAAGGATAAACAACAACATGCTGTGTTTTACGGGGAATATATGTCATCGAAGCACACAAAACTCAAAAGATTGTTGAATACGTTCTACTTCCAGCTTCCAAAAGCTCTGCCTGTGCACTGAGTCCAAGCATGCAAAATTTCAGCCTGCATGTATTTGCCAAAATTGTAAACACCTAAATAATAAGGGCTTTGTCGTGATAATGATGCAACACACACCTATCTGTGCTATAAACATTAAGTAAACTGAGTTAAGACTGTTCATAAATTCTCTTCTTGCATATATAAGTACATTGACAAAATGAAGACAATTATAACCTCAGGCTGAAAATGGAACATGGAATTTGAACACTTTGATTTAGTGGACCTGGTTAATGACAAACGGTCACATGCGGACGCATGACTCAAATCTACCCAACCTGCAAGCCATGTGTTTACTTTTGGTTTGCTGTCCGATGCTCGCAAGTTGCTCCCCATGCAATGAACCAGTAGGTCCTAGACCATTTCCAATGGCACAATGATGCCCACCACGGAGGCAGCAGCGCCAGCACCAAGGGCTCCATTTCAAAGCCTGCCAAGTTCCTCTGAATCCCCTCTATGCTGCTGTCATAGCATAGAGGGCACTACTTTTGCCCCTGATTCCCCCCAGACACGTTAGCCTGCACCCAGACTCTGCTCTGGGATGCACAGCGGGTCCCTGGAGAGACAAAACTGCATGCAGTGAGAGCATGGTGCAAGGCAGGTGGCAAAGCCTGCCGCTCTGGGCTTTCCTCCTCGCTGTTCAGTCTCGCAGCAGTCGACCTGGCATGTTGCCTTCCCCCATCACGCCCTCACTCCTTGCCCTCTGGCTACGCAAAGTCTCACAGTCACTGGACTGTGAAATAGCTCTTTTTTTTGTTTGTGTCTCCTTGACGAGCTGTAATGGAGGTGCAGAGAAGGAGGTGAGAGGCTGTGCCAGCGCCGGTGAGAGCTGCGCTTGCTCTCCTGGCCTTGCTGATGGAAACGTTTCCCACCAGCAATGCAGAAGGAGAAGGAGCAGGTGCATGGCCAGCCCCGCTCGAACCTCGGAGTAACACAGGGTCCCATGAAGGAAGGGGAAGCCTGCATGGTCCCGCATGCTCGGCCCAGGAACAGGCATGCAGATGCTGCTGGGTGCAACCAGCCTTTTGTGCTGCTCTGAATGCTGCTATCTGGAGGCAGGAGTCCCCAGGACGTTGCGAGGCTGAGGACAGTGCTCCACATGTGGAGTCAGCTCTCCCACTCCCTCCCATCCCATCTGCTTTGCCCACCCAGACAGCTAAGGGCAGGGGAAAGCTCTGTCCCACCACTGCTCACCTTGTGTTCTCCCCATCCCTCGGGAGAGAGGATGTGCTGTCCATATGCCCCAACATGATGGACACAATTATTTCTAGGCAGTGCCTTACCCATGACCAGAGCAGGTGGAAGAGGAGTGCTGTGCTGATCTTCTCTCAATTTCCCTCCCACGGAGCTGCCTTATCTCCAGTTCCCAGGCTGGCTTACATGGCTAGGGGAGCGCAGGCGGCCCCAGCCCCATACGAACGGTTACTCCCAGGAGGATGCTGCTGGCGTCCTGGGTGGGAGAGCGCAGCCGCCTTCTGTCAGCAGAAGACAGAATTAATGACCTTTTCTTGCCTAATTACTTGAAGGTTTAGGCATCTGGTTTTGACAGAGTAGAAAAACTTCAAGCTTCTGTTCAGTATCTGATGCTGAACAGAGGCCTTATGTCTACAGGGATTTTAGTCTAGCACTTTTGATGAGCCCTACATTCACCCCCAATAAATATATTATCTTTGCTCTTGTAGAAACCATTCTAAAAGGAACTTTGAGGAAACCTTTGATAACTCTTCCCTTGCTTAAAAACATCCCCTTTGGTTGACAGGGTAATATCAAGACTTCAAATTGGAGCTGGTGAAATGTTCAGATCAAAAAGGATGAATTTATCTTAACAGTAATCTATATCTGCTATGTCAGACACTGTGCTGCAGCGCGTCCTGCTGTGTGCAGTATGCCACTTATAAAGCAATGATAAACCTTTCTGGATAGTGCCGAACCCAAAGTGTTTACCAGAATATAGATTGGTGTGAGATATAGTTAAAAGTTGCTCAGAAAGAAAAGAACAGGGAGACTGACCATTTGTGAGGAGGTCAGTGATGCTTTTTTTGTTGGGTTTTGGGTTTTCTTTCTTTTTTTTTTTTTTTTGCCAGCAGCATCTAAGTGCAATAGAATATCAGAGTGAGAAAGTATTGCTATAGCAACAAAGTATGTTCTCCTAATGGAGGCTGTGTGTAACAGCCAACCACCACTAGAACTTTAAGGGGAAGGAATAAAATCTATCACAAAAGCAGGAAAAGGAAAAGCATTAAAAATTAAAATTTTATTGTTCCATGATTTATGTTTACTTAGTTCACATCTCCAGACAATCTAGAGTACTTTCAGTACTTCTCTGCTCCTATTTACTGCTTCGCACAAAAATTTTCAGGAACTTGGAAAAACAATAGTGTGAATGATCTATTAGTAATAATACAGTGATACAGATTTGCATTCAACAGTAGCATTATCGCTACAAATATGAGAAATTATGAGATTATAGCAGCACTGGGACACGACAGGTAAGACAGGAGTTAAGACTGACATGATGCCAATACACAGCAAGAGGCCGTCCTTGCTGTCAAGATTCAGAATGATAAAAAAGCAGAGAGTGAGGGGGAAACTGCCCCAGAGAGATGAAGTGACAAGTTCAGGGTCACTCAGCAAGCCAGTGGCAATGTCAGGACCAGGATGCAGGTCTCCGGTGCTCCTCTCACTGCCCATCAGCTATTAAAGCTGTCCAGAAAGCTAATCACAATGTTCTTGTGCAGTATGATTGCCCTGTACCTTAGGGTGGGCTACGTATAGAGAGAAGCTGGTTTGTGTCCGAATTCACTGTGACTTTTAAACTGTCCTAGATAACTGCTGCACCCATGCTCCCTTGCTGAGCCCTAACCAGCCTTCATCCTCACCGGCGCACTATAACCATCATTCCCTTCCCTCCCTTCTTCTCTGTGGCTCAGACTGTGGTACCAGTCACAGCAGGGAAAATGAAGAGTGCGAAACGGGGAAGCTTTTGCCTTCCATAATCGTTACACAGGCTACCTGGAGAAAGAAGAAAGAGAAGATGGGTTAAGGAATCTAACTTCATGTCACAACTAGTTTCTCCTCTGCTTCTGGCATGATGAAGCTTCAAACACTTTCAAAGATGTCTTATACCGATGGAGAGAGCCCCTGTCCTGTGTGGTCATGCTGTCTCATGCTGGCTCTGCACAGGTCCTCAAATTATAATCTAGGTTGAGAGATATTCCTTCTTCTGCAGGTGAACAAACTGAAATGCTAGCAAAGCAGGGGAAAGAAGCAGCAAGTTCTGAATAGTTGAGTCCTACCACCCTGGTTGAGTCTTTGGATACTCAGGACAGGGAACAGCAGAAGTATATACCGAAGCAGGAAAATTGAAAGGCTCTTTTAAAAGATTCTCTCCCCACAGAGAAAATATTTTCTGCCATATCTTTGCAATGAAGCTCGTTATATGTTGTCCTATTTATAACTTGCAACTCTCCATGACAAGCAAGCTCCTCAGAGGTAGAAAAGCAAATGTGATTTGAATAGAGCTGTATATCACAGTTCGACGTTCCCACTCTGGCTATGATTTATAACAAAAGCATAGCAGCATGGGTCAATCAGTGAGGGACATTCTGCAGCAAATGCATTATTCTTTAAACTTAAAAAGCATTTTAGGTTCATATCCTACTAGACTAAGCAGCAAGTTTTCCTCATTTTACAATACAGTTTCTGCTGATCAGGTCCTCTTGTAACGTTCTTAAACAAGGCATTGTACCAGACAATACAAAACTGAGAAAAAGAAAATACGACTGACTACCCCACAACCAAGGATACAAGTTATTTCAAAATTATAGAATGAAACACTTTAGATGTTTACCATCTGCGAAAAAAGAAACAAACAAAAAACAACACTGGAGTTTCCCATAGATGGCAGATGTCATCTTAGGTTAAAGTCATGCCAATGAGAACCAGCCCAGGCAGACCAGACAGCAGCTCCTTGGGTGGGAAAGGGCAGAGAGGAGACAGATGTGCACTCTTCCCATGACTGCTCTCCCAAACCTAAGGCACAAACTGCCGCACAATTTTTTGTGAAGGACTGAGAGGAAACCAGCAACCTTCACATTTGGAAATCTCAGCAACAACAGAAACCCGGTAGGTAAACCTGTCTGCATGTACACTGTAGTCAGTTTTACAGGCTGCAGCAAAATAGTGACATATCCAAATGATAACGGAGCCTAATTTCTTCACCAACACAAATGCACAAACAGGGGAGAGAGCAAGGTTGAGAAAATCAAGGGCTGCCATCTCCTATTCACAATGCTGCCTAGTGATCAGTCATGCTCTGTTTTCATCTTTCTGTGGTCCCATGAAACTTTTATTGCTTTCTTATCTGTGGCCCAGCTGTTGTCACCTCCTGCTTTTCAGGGGAGTCATCTTCCTAAAATGAGAATTGTGCTGCTGGTTGTTTCAAAGAGGTTTTGTAAATGCTGATTCTCTGGGAGGGGACTCAAGGGTCCTGACTGGACACCGGGCTTCCCCAGAGCCCTGTGGCAGGCACTGACAGGACTTGTGATGCTCTCCCAGTTTCCTGCTGGTCTGAAGCATCCTCACTGTTTTGGGCATTATGGTGAAACACCTATTCCTCCTTAATGTAGGAGGTCAAATGTGGCTAGTAAGCTCCAGTTCAGGGGCCAGACAAGTAAACTGTAAGGAGTCCAGCAACAACTTTTTGGGTTCAAGCTACCACACAACAAAAGGAGTTTTGAAAGAGTCTCTTGCTCGTGTTTATTTACCCTAAACTGATGAAACTAGCTTGGTTAAGAAACTGAGCACATGCTGCATTTCCACGTGAAGGCTTAGCAAGTTTCTACCCAGCTGGGAAGTGTTTTCCCAATCCCAGAAGGCCCAGCTTGCATAAATGGTTATAAATGACATTACTTACATTCTGGGTAGGGGAAAAGGGGAAGAGTAAGGGGATTGGAGAGGTAAGGAAGTGACTCTACATGCCTTCCACCAGCTTTTTCCAGTTGCTATTGCCTACCAAGCTGCTGTGTAGGTGCTGCCAGGACGTGGGGAAGAGAGCAAGGGCTCTCATAGTATTCAGTAGTTCGTTACAGATTCCCCATTCCCAGAAGCAGCTGACTGACACTTGCCTCATCTTTCAGTGACATATAGCTCATGTACATCACACTCTAGCATAGTCCTTTCTAAGATATTCATGGTTTTGATGTATGGCTTATTCCTTCACTGATCAGTACACAGCTGGCTGAGCATGGGTTAATACATCAGCTCCCTCCCCCTTAAGAGCTTCCCTCACTGGGGAACATACTGATGGAAAGGGCCAGCTCTTTGAAAGGGATGTTATTCAGGTGGTGTAAAGGTGTTCAGACTTGCTGGGAGAACTTTCGTTGTCCTAGTATGACAAAACATTAAACAAACCGCAGGGACTCCTTATGCTATCATTGACAGGATTCCATCAGAGACATTAGTTGGAGTCACACCATCCTTTCCCTACCTGCTCTACAAATCTACTACCGTGACTAGTGGCCAGTCAAGTTTTGCTATCTTATTTTCCTACTTAAACAAAAATGGTTTTAATTGAAGAGTTATTATATACTGTGTTTGCTTTAACATGAAGCATATGAGAAAAATAGAAACTAAAGACTAGTTCCTCAAACAGAAGAGCTATAAAACAAAGCCATAAAAAGTGTCTCTTCCATTTACTTTGTTTGCAGATGATCTCATTTGTATTGCGGGCACGGATTTACCCTGTTCAGATCAAATTTCTATGAATAGAAAAAAACTGTAACTGTGATAAACACCCACAATTATAGCACTTGATTTTCTCTTCCATAATTTAGCACAGCTTCAGCCGGTAAACTATCTCTTCTCAGGAAAGGAAATTGTAAGCCCTGAATCTTTGCACAACAGTTTGCAGGGTATATGGTGTGCTCCTCTGAGTCATTCATGTTGCCCAAACACTGCTAGTCATAGAATAGTTTGGATTGGAAAGGACCTTGAGGTCATCTAGTCCAACCCCCCTGCAATAAGCAGGGACATCTTCAGCTAGATCAGGTTGCTCAGAGCTCCATCCAACCTGGCCTTGAACGCTTCCAGGGATGGGGCATCCACAACCTCTCTGGGCCACCTCTTGCAGTGTCTTACCACCCTCACAGTAAAGAATTTCTTCCTAATATCTAATCTAAATCTACCCTCTTCCAGTTTAAAGCCATTACCCCTTGTCCTATCGCTACATGCCCTTGTAAAAAGTCTCTCTCCAGCTGTCTTGTAGGCCCCCTTTAAGTACTGAAAGGCTGCTATAAGGTCTCCCTGGAGCCTTCTCTTCTCCAAGCTGAACAACCCCAACTCTCTCAGCCTTTTTTCAGAGAAGTGTTCCAGCGCTCTGATCATTTTCATGGCCCTGCTCTGGACTGGCTCCCACAGGTCCATGTCCATTCTTATGTTGGGGGTCCCAGAGCTGAACACAGTACTACAGGTGGGGTCTCACTAGAGGGGCAGAATCACCTCCCTCGACCTGCTGGTTGTGCTGCTTTTGATGCGGCCCAGGATACAGTTGGCATTCTGGGGTGCAAGTGCACGTTGTCAGCTCATGCCCAGCTTTTCATCCACCAGTAGCCCCAAGTCCTTGTCTGCAGGGCTGCTCTCAATCCCTTCATCCCCCAGCCTGTATTGATACCTGGGGTTGCCCCGACACTGGTGCAGGACCCTGCACTTGGCCTTTTTGAACCTCATGAGGTTCACATGGGCCCACGTTGCCAAAAAAGTTGTTGAGTATCTCAGCCTTCTCCTTGTCCATTGTTACCAGTTTGCCATTGCCAGTCATTGGGGGAGGGTATGCTTTCTTTGACCTTCTGTTTCTGTCTGACATACCTGTAGAAGCCCTTCTTACTATTCTTTGCATCCCTTGCCAAGTTCAGCTCCATCTGCGCCTTGGCCTTCCTTACCCCATCCCTACACAACTGGACAGTGTCCCTATACTCTTCCCAGGATACCTGTCCCTGCTTCCACTGCCTGTGCCTTTCCTTCTTGCCCTTTAGTTTGACCAGCAGGTCTCAACTCAGCCATGCTGGTCTCTTGCCTTCCTTTCCTGATTTCTTACATCTGGGGATCAAAAGCTCTTGCACTCTGTGGAAAGCATCCATAAAGATCTGCCAGCTCTGTTCTGCTCCCTTGTCCCTGAAGGCAGTTTCCCAGGGGGTCCTATTCACTAACTCCTTGAAGAGCTGGAATTTTGCTTTCCTAAAATTCAAGGTCCTGACTTTACACTTCACCTGACCCATATCCCTCAGGACTGTCAGCTCCACCAGCATATGATCACTGCAGCGCAGGCTGCCTCCAATCTTGACGTCACTGATTAACTCACTCACGTTGGTGACCAGCAGGTCCAGAATTGCATCCCCTCTGATAGGGCTGTCTATTACCTGGCTTAAAAATTATCCTCAATGCATTCCAGGAGTCTCCTGCATTGCCTATAGCTCACCATACTACTTTTCCAGAAGATGTCAGGGCAACTGAAGTTCCCCCAGCAGGATGAGAGCCTGTGAGCGCGATGTGTTATATGGTAATATGCCACGCTGTCATGCCAGGCTGTAATGTGAAACTCATACTAACTGCAGGTCATTAGAAAAAATATTGTGAATGTTTTCTTACTGGTGAGCAGGTTACCTGAAGTCTGTTACTGTTTCCCCCCCTTATTTATTCAGTAACTAAATAATAGACTGTACAAAGATGTAAAAAAGAACAAAACCAAAACCAGAAAAAAACCCCACCAAAACCCCAACAACAAAACAAGTGTAGGAAACACTTCAAGATGCCCAGGTGTTGTAAGTGGGACAAATACAAAAAAGAACTACCTTTTGCCTCCTTGATACTTCATGTAGCTTAACGTTTCCAGGTGACAGTGGCAGAAGACAAATCCTGCAGATACCCCTCTGAAAGGTTTCTCCTCCTCAGAGGACCTCAGCAAACTGCTCTGTTTTGGATACAAGTGCGTGCTCAGTGCACCAACCCTGTTATGGTGTGCTTAGTGCAGGCTCAGCTCCTGGTGGTGTCTAAGGGATGTGCTATGGGTAGGCAGGGAACCATTCTGTTTCTCCTGCAGAAGAAAGAGAGAGCACAGGAGTGAAATTAAGAGAAACAAGCGGGAAGAAGCGGATCGGTGGAGTCAGGAGTGTCTGTTTGGAGGGTAGAAAGGCCAGGACTGTGCTAGTAAGAAGTCATCATCGAAAGGCAGAGGAAAAGAATAATCTTAGCAGTAGAGGGATGCATTGGGTAGAAGAGAGCTGGAAAGAATGAATATTGAAAATGAGTGAGTAAGCAATGGTCACAACAGCAGAAAGCAGAAACCGTTTGCACTGAGCAAGCCCCGTGAATATCAACAGTCCAAAAAAAGCTTTAACGGTCCTACCCATACTACTTATTAATGAGATTCCCGAGTGTCATTTTCTAGCATTTCTCTAAAAGCAGTAAGGACACCTAGGGAATGAAATCTAGGATTTTCCTTTTTTATTTCATCTACATGATACAGTACATAAAACTTCATAAAGATAATGTGTAGACCTGTGAGGGTTGTATTGTAATGGAATAATTGCACACCCTATAAAATGCGGAACACCATAATAGCAATTCTCATTTTCCTGGTGAGCCATACGCTAGGATTTCGGCCCTTGTCATTTTGTTGTGGAGGAAAGTCTGCACATTTTAATTAAAATGCTGGAGCCAAATTTAGAAACCTGGCTGGGGCTACACTCCTATGAAAATTGTCTGTGGTCACTCAGTACACAGTAGGATTCAATACTTTTTCCTTTCTATGTGAAATTTGAATAAGTAAATTGGAATAATTTACATTTTTCATAATGATCAGGGAGTTGAAATAATGAAAGGTGATCACGAATATTTTAATTGAAGAATAAAATTATGTTAAAATAGTCTTTAGATTTCTCTTACGCTTTGTTAAAAGATACTGATACTATAAACAGTATTGTAATTTTTAGAAATGTGTTATAGATTCACATATTTGCTATTCATAAAATTCATTGATGCCTTTTTTCAAAGGTGCTTCATAAAGGATTTAGAAACCTCTTTAATCTTTGAAAATAACAATGTAGTTTGTGATTAAATATCTCCACAGCATAACTATAAAGATATTCATCTGCATCGTAAGATCAAAATCAGAATATAGCACAAGAAGATCAGTGAAAAGTTTTTTCTGAAACTGACAATTTCTGTTGTTACTAATGCTTTATGCAATATCCTTCAGATGACAAGATCACCTAATACTGTTAAGTTTCTTACAGAATCACACAGAGAGCCCTTAGGAGTGGCCAGGGGTGATGCTGGAATCTACCTTGCACCAAAATTTTGTAGTTTAAGTTTCAATCCCAAGGGTGTCTGTGCTCCTTTCATCAAAAACCTTGCAATTGCAAGGTTGCAAAAAGACCACGCAACAGAATAAAATGGATTTGCCTTAGTGGAAGATCAGAATATCAGCTCAAAATTAGACCTTCATAATATTTGTTTCTGTTACCTGTTTTAATATTCAAGGTGTCTAAGTATTAGAACAAAACTCGATTGCGTCTTATTGATGCTCATACAAAGTCTAAACTAATGATCGATAGACTTTAAAAATTTATCTGGAATATTATTCAAAAAAGTAATATTTATAAAAGTATACCCCTTCAAAGGGCTGCCATTATGCTTCTATGGCCTAATATCCTGCAACAACTGCAGGAAGCTCAAAGAGTTCCTGCATTGTTTCAAAGCCTTTTGCTTTTAGCATTGCTTAACACTGTATAGTCAGTTGTAATACTTTAAAAACAAAACTAATACTCAAAAACCAGAAGGATACAAGGGTTGGCTTCGTTCTTGAAATTTTTTTCAGTGTTATACTAAGGAATCTTCTATTTTTGATCATCAATTATTGTAGTCTAATTAGATCTTTATGTTTGTGCTCCCTAGTTACCTGAGACCATCAAAGATACACTCCCTTTTGACCATGAGATACAGAGAACAGACCAGGAAGTCTTGTCATCAGAGCAGTTTCCACAATACTCTTACTGATGAGAAACGTATACTGTTTAGGAGCCACGCACATGACTGTATGTTCTCTACAGTATTTCTCTGACTGCCAGAGGTCCAGGCCTAATGAGTGCAGAACTCTTTAAATCCTAACTAATTATATTTGAAGAGAACTGGGGCACTGATATATTCCAATTATAACTCTTAAAAATGCAACAGGATTTCTAGAAATTATACTGCTGTCAAAACCTATCACTGTAGAAGAAATATTGGTCTGAGTAGGAGTTAACGTGCACCGTAACTGGGAGGTAAATACTGGTTTACCTTTAAATGCAACTGCCAGGGATTGCTGCAGTCCTGACCTAAAAGGAGGGACTGCAGCATCCTTTAGGTGAGCACACGCTCTGCACTGGCAAGTCATCCTGAGGGAAGCACGGCCCTTGGGTGAGTGGTGGCACAGGCCAACCCTTGCTGCTGTACCAGCAGCCCTGGGCTCACACTTGTCCCTGTGCCCACATCTGTTCACCCATGGTACCTGATGCATGATGCTGCTGAACAACTGCAAGACAGCAGCTACTATCACACTTCTTGGAAGGCAAAAGGTAAGGTGAAAGAAATGCATGAAGGACATGGAGGTACCGGCACTGCTTCGTCTGTGCTCTTCTCTCATGTATATTGACATGATCATGGAACACGGAGAAGGTCTGCGTAACTGCTTCTGTAAAATGACTTAATATCCGATGCTAAGTGGCAATGAATGAATTTAATTTGGGGGTTGATCAAAGAGTCTGGCATGCGGCTTCCCTAAAAGCAGGCTATTTGCAAGCAAGGAGTATAATTATATGTCAAGAGGGCACATGGGCTTTCTTTGGAAATGAAGAGCAGCTTTTTATCTGAAAGGAAAAACAGGCAACACAGAAGGGATTTTTGAGAATCAGCTTTCACCTTCCCACAATGACCAGAAAAGCTTCTCCCAAAAGAATAATCATATCTAAACTCCTAGCTATTCAAAAAGGCACTTCTCCTTATCGCCTTTAGTTGAGTCCCACTTTGCCCTGTTCCTCACCTCAATAAAGAAAACAGCTCAGCTTTTAATCAGTTTGCAAACATAAGGATTCATTTGAGAAAGAGGTGCTTGTGCTCATCTCACTTTATTTGTACCTGCTGCCTGATGCCCCATTCCCTTGCCTCAATTCCCCTGCCCTTGCTCAGCATCCTCCACGATGAAACCTTATCTTCACAAAACAGACAAACAGCTCCCTCCAGATGCCATGCCAATGCCACTGCTGCAGCAATAAATGGGCAAGGAATAAAGGTATAGTTACTGAACGAAGAAGTAAATGCTTCTTGCAGAGCCTGAACACATCACCTTCACCACCCTATGGTCAGAAAATAGCAAGTTGTTTCTGAACTTCCCTCCATCTGGAAGTGCAATTATGCTAGTTAATCTTAAAATGCCTTTGGCAGCTGTCATCTCATTTTTTATATTATCCTTAAAACTTTTCTAATGGTAAGTACACATGCAGTGAGAAATAATAGCCCTTTGTGTAACAAGTGATACACGCACTTTGTCCAATTCATTTTTACAGCGTTTTTCTCTCTTTCTGAGGTTATTATCACAGAAGAGATTGAAAGCTGAGCCATCATACCACAGCTTAAATGTAGCAGTGAAGCGTTCCTTCTTTTTCTCTCCCTCCCCGCTGCCCCTCCCCCTCTTTTTTTTTTAAGCCAAAGGTGTGCAGGATGCTAAGGTAACCAAGGTATATTATCCCTCAAGACACCTAGCCTAATCCCAGCACAGCATTTACCGCTCTGCTCTCAGGTCACAGCCTGTGTGGCCCTTTCAGGCTTCAGCCAACCCCCAACACAACAGTCATCCCCGGCCATGGACTTCTGCTGATGCCACAGGTTAATTAACACAAAGAGTCAGACCCTGCAGAAATAAATAAGGCAGTGTCCGCCATTCAGTTTTGGTGCCGGGTAGGAGCTGTGGGATTAAGACATCTGAGGATCCTGCAGACCAAGACAGCTGGAAGCATTGGTAAGAGAAGCTTACTTTGAGACAAAACAGTTGATATGCTGAAGTGTTCGTCCTCAACAATTTCTCCTTGGTTTAACTAGGAAAAGGCAGGGACGGACTGTATTTTTCAGGAGAGAGGGAACCTTGAGGTCTTTGTCTCAGCACTGATCTCTGACTTGCTCTGAGGTCCCAGCAGACCCCAAAGCTCTCACTGTGCTGCATTTTCCTGGAGGTGCCCAACCTGTGATGTTATAGCAAAAGCAGAAAAAAAGAAAAGAAAAGAAAAGAAAAAAAAAAATATCCATTGAGAAACTGGTTTTAGTATCAACATTCTCCAGTGTACACCCCTGGTGTTCAGGGTGGAAAATGCTTGAGGCTAACTAACACAGGTTCAACCCCTCCCCGCCCCC